>UWNZ010061168.1:3211-16660 GCA_900474215.1 Andricus inflator
TAGTTAACTTTTCAATGAAAGGGATGAATCTTCAACCAAAGAAACAATGAATTTTTAATAAGGTAGTTCAAATTTCAATCAGTAATAGTTTAAATAAACGGTAAAGTTAATTTTTATTACTTTTAAAATATTAGGACTACGCAACATTTTAGGCCCTGCCCTGAGAGAGTAGAAACATGATAAAAAGCAATGTCTCGAATGCCTGTTCTTGAAAAGTGAAAGCTTTAAGGTTTTGAAGAAAATGCATATTATTTCTGCACCAGTTTAGAAGTGCACTCACGGTGATATTCAATTTCTTTACTTTCTTCTCTTTAGTTTTTTGCACATTTCTTCATTCATTCTTATTCTTTCTTCATTCTGCACCTTCCCAATTTTCTAATTTCAGTTGCTTCACTTTTTCTTTCTTATCATCCTCGTTTTCTTTACTTCTAATAAAATTCTTTGAATTCTCGTGAATTTCAACTAAAAGTGATTTACAATAACAGCTCTGGGAACCCCGGCTCTGTCTCTGTCATGCGGCTCGATGACACTGGATTCTCCGACGACTGTGACGAGTGTCTCGATGGGAGGGACGAGTCACCGTCGCGACGACACAGCTACGTCCTTTCGGACGCTCACCTCTATCGACGTGCATTCGCCTGCCAGCCCGAACCAGGCCCCAGTTCAGCGACAGTCACATGCTACCAGTCAACAGCGGATTACAACAGCAGGTCGTATCAGCCCCTCTAACAGCGTATCTTCCCCTGAATTCCCACCGCCGCGACCTCTGCCCCGATATCCTTGGCAGCGATCGGCTAGCTGCCGCGAATTGTACGCTTCCAGCTTCGAGGATTCGGGCAAGGCGCGACCGAAAGAGGAGAAATCCTCCGGGGAATCTGTCTTAACGCCATTCCAACTACCATCCCAAGGAGAACTCGACAATCCCGTCACGCGTTATGACGAGACCCATCGCTCCTACAGTGCCGCGAGCTCCAAATTACCCTCACTTGATCACGATTCAGTCCCGGATCGAATTTACAGCAGTTCTTATCCCGGAACATCGTCATTGTCCACTGAATCCGGACACGAAGAGTCCGGTCAGGTGGGAGATCTCTCTCACGATGATCTCTCGCACGATTCCTACGAGTTGTTGGAGCGAGAGCATGAATTTGAATATCCAGAATCCTACTCCAGTCCCCATGATGAAAATGAACCCATGTCTGACAATAGCGACGAAGGAATCGAGCCCGAGATGTTCCAAATGGATTCCGAGACCGATTCCTTCGTCAAGCATCGCTCGATAAAATCCACCGATAAACAGCTTTTCAAATCCGTGCTCACTGACCTTAAGAACATAAAAACCAAGTCCATCGATCGGTACTCAGCAATTACGAAATCGGAAGGTGAATTTGTCATCACCGAGTCTAGGATTCACAGATCAAACACACAGATTGAACGTAAATTTGAGACGAGACACGCGAATTCTGTTGAACATAAACCCCCGCTTCCACATCAGGATTCGAACAAGAAAGATCCGGTGATATTACAGGTTCAGAAGCAAAAGATGACTGTGTTGAATGAGTTGAAGAACCTGAAGCCGAAGCATAAAATGACTCATGTCGACTCGGAGGTTTTGAGAGATGAGGGAATTATGAGACCGAAGTCGCGAATTGATGATAGTCTCAGCCCTGTCGAGAGTAAAAAATCGGGTAGGACAATAAGAGCAAAAAGTATCGCGAGTTTAGAGGATCATTCCTCGAGGCAGTTTGTGGAAACAGGTAGCTTAGGGCGAGGTAATAAATCTCGGGATAGAAGGCGCGAGGCAGAAGCGATAGTAGATAAGGTCTTTTCCAAGATACAAGAAAAGGAGCGAAAGCGAATTGAGAGGGAGAATTCGAGAGAAGCCAGGAGGGTGGAAAAAGCTGATTCTAGGGAACGAAGAGAACGGAGGAGTATCGAGCGGTTAGATTCCCGGGAAATTTATAGGCGACGTAGTGTAGAGCGGAACGACATTCGTGAACTGCGGAGAAGTATTGAGAGGCTAGACACAAGGGAAAGAAGTTACGAGCAATTGGACTTTTATCGGAGTGATTATAGTGAAAGTGTTGAGCAGGAGAGACGTAAAAGTCTTGACAACTTGGATAGGGTTCATAGAGAGAAGAGTCATCGTCAACAGGAGACTAGAGAACGTAGGGAGAGGAGCATCGAACGACTCGATCGTGAGGTGCGAAGAAGTCCGAAGAGTCCTAAGAGTCTAAAAAGTCCTAAGAGTCCGAAGAGTCCCTTAGATTATAGTCAAAGACACACTTTGGAGCGTTTAGATTCTGGCAATAGAAGTCCATTCGAGTATTTAAAAGAATCGAGACGTAAAAGCGTTGAAAGGTTGGACTCTAGGGATCGTCCGACTTTTGATTTTGATCCAGCTGCTATTGAACGTATGAGTTCTCTGGAACGAAGTTATATTGAACAATTCAGTACCAAAGAGAACAAACCGGATCGGAAGAGTCTTGAGAAATTGGATTCGCGTGAGCGGAAGAGTCTGGATCGTTTTGATTCGAAAGAGAGGAAGAGTTTTGATTACGTGGAGCAGCGAGAAGATTACGAGAGAAGGAAAAATATTGAGAAGCTTGATTACAGGGACACAAGGAGGAACGGGAAGATGGAAAAGGGAATCTCGGAGGAGAAGCCAAGGGAAAGAGATGATTGGAGAAGTTTGGAGAAAGCTAGGAAGGAGAATGAAAGGCGGGAGAAGGAGCGTCAGAAATTCTCAATAGAATCGCGAACAGAGACTGTGATAGGTGTTCCGAATGAAATCGAGATTTCGAAACCGAAGACAGTATTCACTGAGTACGATCCGAAGATAATTGGAGGGATCGTTGTCGGTTTTGATGATTCTAACTTACCCGGGCATATTTCTGTTGAACGCACAAAAAGTGATCCTAATCCTGCTAGATCCAGAATAGGTTCCAACAGCAAGAGACACATGCTTATGCACCAAAAGTCGATAGATCTCACGCCAGCTGATTCCGGAGATGAAGACGCATTTACTGATGGAGTAGGTGCTCAAAAACCCGTCGTTGATATCCCCTATACTTTGCACAAACGACATGTGATGAATGGTACTGCCTCTGATGAGAAATCTGAATCGGATAGTGGCAAAATTCCCAAGGTGAAGGCCCTTGCGAAAGAATTGCCGCAGTTGCCTTTGAAGACAGTTACAGATGTGACTTGTATAGACTTATCAAAACTCCCACCAATAGATAAACCCATCGCCAAATTATCCCCCGAAAAACCTAGAAGTATTTTGGTAAGCCCCGATAAACCAAAGTCAATTTTAAGTCCCTCGGATAAATCTAAGAGTAATTTAAGCTCGGGCTCAAAGCGATCACCGACAGATCGTAAGACGTTTGTTTACAATTTGTCACCAACTGATAGGAGTCCCACCAAAGTTACTGGAAAGGGTCCGTCGCCCAATCGACTTTCTCCCAAGACCATGTCCTTAGATCGAGGCAAAGCCGATGCTTCCGTAGGTGATAGAACCTGTACAAAGTACTCGAGTCTCGATAAAAAGTCTTCCAAGTTATCCCCCACTGAACCAATAGTTACGATTGTTTCAGTTATTGAGAAGCGATCACCAAAGATCTCGCCTAAAGTTTCACCTAAGGTCTCACCTAAAGTTTCTCCCAAGGTCTCGCCTAAAATATCACCCAAAGTCTCACCTAAACTATCGCCAACTGATCCTCTTGTTACGATCGTCTCAGTTCTTGAGAAGAAACGATCTTCTTCTGTAGACAAGTCGAAGGATAAAGCAAGTTTCAATTTTGCAGACGTGGTTGGGCTTGAAATCAAACAGGAATTGCAGCGACGGGAGAAGGAGAAGCTTAAAGTGCCAGACGACAGTTTGGAGAAGCAAGACAGTATTGAAAAGATTCCTTTACCTGAAATTCCCTCACTGCCTTCTGATATCGGTATGCCGGTTACACCGACTGAACCTGGTGCCAAAAAGCCCCCTATTCCTGAAAAACCGACATTGCCGTTGAGAAATTTACCCAGTAGACTTTTAATTACTGATCATTCGGAGGACAAGACTGATAGCGTAGTTAAAGGTGAAAAAAGTACACCAGTTTCTCCAAAACTAATCGTATCACCCGAAAAATCTGAAGTAGTCAAGCCCAAAGCTTTAGAAAAACCAACGATTCCCGAAAAGACTAAACGAATCTTGGACAAAATAGAGTCAAGATTTACAGAAGCTAATAAGAATTCTGCTACTAGAGTTTCCAGACCGAAAATCATTGATACTGGTTTTGATGATTTTGTTGATCCAGTTGCTGATCTTCCACTTGACGAAGTTCCCGTGAAACCCGCTTTAGAATTAGATAGCCTCAAGGTTCCCGAATTCACTCCCTTCTTGTTGAGACCACATGGAGAACCTTTGCGTTCCAAGTCTCTCTCATTGGCAGAGGAAAAAGCACCTATTGACACTTTATTGTCCCCTGATCGTGAAAATAAACATTTCGTACAGGATATTTCTCCAAAAAAGATTAAGAAAGCCAAGTCCGAGCCAAAGAAGGACTTTAAGAAGCAGTCCAAGTCTCTGGAAGGTGATAAACCAACTATAAAGAAGACTTCTCCTGCCAGTTCAAAGATAGACAAGTCAAAACTTAAGATAGGAGAAATGCCCCAGGAAATTATTATAATAGATTCCACTGATGTGGTGCCAGAAGTCAGCATTGTCCAGAAAACAAGGTCAAAGTCGGTAGGAAGATTGTCGGACAGTAGATCTTTATCATGTTCTAGAGATGAAAAGGACGAAAGTAAAAAGCCAAAAGGAAAGTCTGCTTCTGTCGATGATGATATGATTAAGAGTGCAGGAAATTTTAAAAGTGACAAACCAAGACCAAAGTCCCTTGGTATTTCTAAGAGTCTGGGAAGCACGGAAAAGAAGGATTCCGTTGATAAAGTATCGCCAAAAAGATCGGCTTCTGTAAAACATAGGTCTGATTCTGGAAGAGAAATAATTAAGATTGAATGTTCTAATCAAGTGAAGGTTGATTCGAAGCAAGAGCCTGAAATAGAATCAAGCTTTGATGACATTATACCTCCTCCTCTTGAAGAAACTCTTGAAATTGAATCAAAACCTGATGAACACACCTCACCTGATCTTAAGAAATCCCCAGTAGAGAAGAAAGATATCAAAAAGTCACCAATTGTGCAAGAACTTGCGGAAAGTCCAGTTATTCTGCGTAAACCTGGACAGAGTCCAGTTTTATTTGCTAGAGCAAGATTAGGTTTATCGGAAGGAAGTGGAATTGGGGCCTTACAACGTCAGGGTGCGACTCAGTCTCCAACTTCTCAGCGAAGAGCAAAATCACTAGATGCTCCTGTGATTGCTCTGCATAGATTACCACCAGTTAATGCCTTTTCCAGTAAAGATGACACTGTAGACATGTCAGAGGAAGCTGAAAAAGACGAAAAGCAGGAGGAAATTCTTCAACCAGTTTCTAGACAGTCGATTCAGCTTGAAGCTTCGCCAAATCACAGATCTGATAGTACTGATCATACGACAATCCCAGAGATATGTACAGATTCTTTATCAGTGACAGAAACGTCAACACAATATTTGGAATCACCTTTGACGGAGAATAATGAAATATCAACATGTCCTGATTTGATTCCATATGAACAAGAGATCGAAATGCAAATTTCGAGTGCCACTGTTGATGCATCTAAGTTCAGTCAATTGAAAGTCGATTCTTCGACTAAATTTATTGATCAGAGTTCGGTGGAATCGAATGGTGAACTAGAAGAAACTAAAGAGAAAGTAGAAGAAGTAAAATCTGATGAAGTAGAAATAGATGATAAGAAAGAAACTACTTCTGAATCTGTTCCAGATGTTGTGCAAGTTATGGAAGATATTTCACTGGAACTCAGGGAAGATGATATAGTTGCAAAAGTAATACAGGAAAGGACTAGAGCGCTAAGCCCCCGAGCTTCGGTTGACAAGGAAGAAGTGCCGAATGTGACAGTCAGTGTTGTTGAAGGAGGCTACGAATGTTTGCCGGAACCTTACAACATCAATCAAGATCCTCCAGATATGGTTCGGTCGCCAATACAGATTTCGATAGAAGAATGCTCCGATGAAGCGAGGTCCAGTGATGAAGACCCGGAGGTAGTAGATCAGGAAACCTACCAGATTGAGGTTCACGAAAAGCGAAGACTAGATTCTGGAGATACTAGTGAGGACACTTTAGATGCATTAGATACTCAGGTGCAGATACAGGTAGGTGATAGTGAAATGAGTTCACCGGATTATGGAATTGACAAAGTTGACGAGAAGACTCTTGTGGAGGTTGAGCTAACTCCAGAGTATTTGGAGATGAGGAAGGAGGAAGAAGAAGGCGCTGAGGACTTGCCTGAAGACGAACCTGTTAGTAAAGAATCTCCCGACACGTTGGATCTTCATCGGTTGGGAGTGGACAGGAAATTGAGGTTAAGCACTGAGAGATCCAGGAGTGAAGACACCAATACCTGGACTCCAGATAGAGAAGATCCAGATTCCAGTTCCTGTTCTATCGCTCGACCTCTTGGCATTGGTCAGGTGCAGCCAATCATCGACAGAAGGGAAATCGCTATGATCAGAGAGTCTCGTAAGGAAGGTTCCTTGGAAGAAGAAAGCAGCAGTAGTTCACATCTTTATCCTAAACCAGAGTTAAGTTCAACCTGGAGACCTTTTCCCTTGGAAAGCTCTGCAAGTTCAAGTCTCGAAGAGGGTTGGATGCCTCCAGATGATAACAATCACCATCAGTCTCAATCAGAGGATAGCAACGGTCCGAACGAAGACAGCTTTCAAGAAGATCTTATGGACTTCCCGGGTGGTTTCAACTACCCGGTAGGACCTGAAATACTCGCTAATTATGGGGCCTTTTCGTTATCTCGCACTTTATCCCGTATTTCAGAGCGCTCGACGACTTCTGAACAAGACAAGAGCGATATTGAGGATTCATTTAAACCGAGTTCTAGATCCCCGAGTATTGAAGACGAATCCCTGATATCGAGCGATCACCAACCTTCTTTATCTTCAGATCCACCTTCTGGCGCAGCGCATCCTTCAGTTTCAGAAGACCGTAGAACTTCTTCTGAACTTCCAGACATTCCGATCGATGTTCAAGATGATGATGGAAAGTCTCCAAAGACGAGAAGGTCTAGACTTCAGCTGCAGTCTTCGGAAGACTGGCCTACTCCTCCAAGTTCTCCTCTTTTCGAAACACCAGTTGTCAGTCACGTGGAGACTTTTTACATGGAAATCAAACCAGAAGAAGCTGTAAAAGTTACTGTCACTGATAGCACAGATACAACAACTGGAAGAGTCGATCAGGACAGCGATTCTAGTGACGAGAACAGAACACTTCATGAAGATTTGCACTCTGCCTTCCTGGAGGATGGACAAAGTTCAGCTTCAGCAACAACTGTTGACGGCACTGTCAAGATTGCAGTCAAACCAAAATCTAATATCACTGGTTCATCCCATAGCGAAGACACATCCATGGGACTTTCGATGTCCGAGTGGTCGAGTTCAAACAACACCGTCCGTCAGTTTTGTCAATACTCAGGTACAAAATCAGATGACAATTCCCTCGCAGAGTTAGGAGCTTCCATCTCCGACTGGTCTGGTAGCACCACAGTCATTCCTCAACAGTTTTACGCCAACTTAGCAACAGAGAAAAGCCAGAGTGATACAACAACCTCAGAGAAAAGTGGAACGAGCATGAGACCAAATTCGAAGTGCCAACATATTGAAAGTCCCCCCCTTCCGGATGAAGAGAACACAATGGGGAGTGGTTCCTACGACAGAGGAAAAATGATAGATGACGATGAATACTCCGGGAAAGATGAGTTCGACGAGGCTAGAAAATTTGTCGAGAGTCAATTTGATGAGCATCGTCGTCGATTTGAGGATGACACTGGAGCTCATGCTTTTGTTGATATTTCTCCGCCTAAGATCACTTTTGAAAATGAATATGCTGAAGCAATTAGAGAAGACTATGATGTACTCCCAGACGTTGTTGAAATTCCGAATATTCCAGGTCCAATTCCAGAGGAGGATGAAGATCAGTTGTACGATAATGTACCAGCGATGAAGTACCCTAGTGGTGATCAGGTTCGAATGGAAGTGATTCGAGGAGACAGTGGCGAAGATATGCATGAAAGATTTGCAGGCTTGGCTTCCAGGTCGAGATCTGGTGAAGAGGAATGGACTTTTGATGACCCAATACATCCTCAGGAAGCTGATGCCTCCAAGCGATCTGGAAGATTTATCAGATTTCATTCTGAACCTCATGAACAAAAACCTGGAACGAAATCCACAGAGCGACCTGTGGTTTTTCCTGCTAGAGCAAAGTCAACGCCTTACTATTCGACGACTAGTTTAAGTGGAGAATCGACAACTTCTAGTCCTCCTATGCAGGTCAGGGCGCAAATCAGAACAAAGACGATGCCTTATTCTTCGAATAGAAGTCCTCAGAGTGAAGGAGACACTTCGTCGAGTATGGATAGTCCTGCTCACACTCCTGATAGGGGACAACGAGCTTTTAGGAGGAAAAGACAACAGAGAAGACACCGGGTTTCGGTGGATTTGGAAATCAAGGGTGGTCAGATTGTCTCTAGTACTGATTCCAGCTTTGATGTTGCGAATCTTCCACCACCTTTGCTTCCTGGACAGAGTCTCGATGTTGAAGGTGGTGGTGATGAAATGTCCGATCCTAGGGATGAAAAAGAAGAGGAGGAAGATCATCAATAAAAATATTTAAAGAATATTTACGAAAGTGGGGGGAAATGATAGAAACGAAGCCAATTAGAAACAGCGTTTAATGCTCGAACACAACGAAAACTTGCCAACTCGGCTACTAAATAGCATCATCGAATTTCATTTTCTAAAGAGAAAAATCGAAAGTCAAGAACCCTAGTTTAATAGCAAGCTTGTATCCGAGTTAGGTGAGTTTGAAAGCAAGTCCGATCGAGGGAATTGAAAGCTTAAAGTGGAATTGAGAAACGCTACCAAAAAATGGAAGTAGAAACGAGAGCACAAGAGAGTAGCATCAAAGCGCTAAAGCCGTACAAATTGCTCGTAAACGCTTATGATATTTCGCGTCGAATTGAGTCGTTTGCCTTTAATGGTGCAATCGGACGTTAGGATTTATCGAACAATAATTAGGAATGAACTTCACGTTTCGACACGTGACAACAATACAGATTCTTCTAAAAAAGTTCTTTTTGGTTCCCAATTCCGGAACTTGAAAGTACTTTTTTGGGAACTGATTATAGAATTAGAAAGGAGTGACCCTGTGGATATAATTCATATGGGAGTAGAGGTGAGAAGCCAAAGATACTCAAAGACGCAAGATCAAAATGATCCGATAGATTATGTAGAGGGGTCTCCATAGGAAATATTTGTTACGAGTTTTAAGGGTCTGACCTATTTGAATAATTCAGTGAGATTGAAAAATAAATCTTTAGTTACTCTACGATAATTTGTATCCTGGATTATTTCATAGTAGGAAACCAAACAAGACTTGCGCAAATACAGTATGCTAATTACAGCGGCTTAATTGTAAGGATTTATCTAGACGTTAACGAATAGGTTCCGAAGTAAAGAAAATTAATTATTGAATTAAAAGAGTTGAACGAATAAAGAGTATTATTAATAGTTAGGATCAAGGGGCGATGTGAGGGTGCGACTTGAGTTTACGAGGATGACAATCATCGAAATGTCTAAATGAAGCGCTAAATTCGACCTGGAGAATCGAAATTAGAATCATTATGTTTGTTACATTCCTTACAAATGAAATTTAATGTTTTTTTATTCTCAGAAACTATATTTTTACTCTAGTCACTATGATGTTAATCCTTTTATTTGTTATTTGAAATTCATAATTAGTAATAGAAGCCAGGTTGGAACTAATTTCGATTTTGCTCGGTTTGACGCTGTTTGAAATTAAAAATAAAATCAAGGAGCATGTTTCAGCCGAGATTTAGTTCGACTTAGGCAAAGGGAAAGAAGTTGCTCAAAATAGATTTTAAGAGGGTGCACACACGTCATTTGGTTACAAAATAACTGAATTGGATTTGAAGAATAAAAATTTAATGTGAGGAAGCAAGTTCAACTTTTTCAGGATCTTCCATGCAATTTATTAACACAATTTGTTCGTGTCCGTACTTGCATTCTCACGTTATTTTTAGTGTTCCGCGTTTGACCGATGAAACGTTCAAACGATTCGAATAATTTTTTCGTTTAACAGATTTCACATTTAACCTGTAGAACAGTTCATTCGGTTAAACTTTCTATCGTTTTCAACTTCTTTTTTTTTTTGTTCAAAGTAAACAAGACATTTTTTTCAACTATCGATAACAGATTTCACAATCCAAAATTATCTGAAAACAGGGGAAATACGGAGCCTTTCCACGAAAATAGGAGAAAAATTCTTTTAAATAAAATTAATGTGGGTACTATATTAAATTCAATTTGAAACGTTTTAAATTTCTAACATTTCCAGTAAAAATATTGCACCTTGAACAGAATAGATGCATTTTTAACCATATAGTTCAAATTTCAACTAAAAAGATGAATTTTCAACCAAGAAGATTAATTTCCAACCAAAAAAGAACAAAATTTCAACAAAATAGTCAAATTTGTAACCAAAGAGATAAATTTCCAAGTAAAATGACGAATCTTCAGCCAGAAAATTAATTTTAAACAAAATAGTTCAACTTCAAACCAAGCAGATAGTTGAATTTTCAACTAAAAAAGATACATTTTCAACTGAAAATGCACTAGTTAAATTTTCAACCAAAGAGATGAATTTTAAACTAAAATGATGGATCTTCAATAAACAAATCTATTTTTAACAAAAATTTTAAACCAAAAATGGAATAGTTAAATTTTCAACAACAAAAAAATTAATTTTCAACAAAAAATGTAATATAGTTGATATTTCTAATAAAAAATTTTAATGGGAAATAAAAAACAGTTGAATTCAACCAAGAAAGATAAATTTTTAACCAAATAGTTGAATCCTCAACCAAAACAGAATAATTTTCAAGCAAACAGTTGTATTTTTTACCAAAAAAGGTGAAATTTCTACCAAAAGAGTTGAATTTTCAGCCAAGGAAGGTTTTTCAGTATAGAAGAAAACGAAATTTCAACTAAATTGTTGCATTTTGTACAAAACAGTTAATTTTTCAGAACGAAAATATGAATCTTTAATCAAAAGTTTAATTTTGTTTCAAAATAGTTGAATTTTCAACCCAAAAAGAGGAAAATTCAACAAAACTGTTCAATTTTCAACCAAAAAAGGTCACATTTCTACCCAAAGAGATGCATTTTTAACAAAGGAATTAAATTTTCAATCAAGAAACAGTTTTCAATCAAAAAAGAAAAAAATTTCAAGCAAGTTGTTGATTTTTCACTAAAAAGTTAATTTTCACCCAAATAGTTGGTTTTTCAACCCAAAAAAACGAATTTTCAACAAAATATTTAAAGTTTCAACCAAATAGTTGATTTTTCAACCCAAAAAGACGAATTTTCAACAAAACATTTGAATTTTCAACCAAATAGTTAAATCCCTGAACCAAAAAAGATTAATGTTCAAGCAAGAAGTTGCATTTTTAACCAAAAAAGATGAAATTTTTACCAAAAGTTTTAAATTTTCAACCAAGAAAGATTTTTCAGTCAGGAAGGAAACAAAATTTCAACCAAGTTTTTGAATTTTTTACCAAACTGTTGAATTTTTTAAACGGAAATATGAATTTTCAATCAATAGTTGATTTTTGCACCAAAATAGTTCAGTCGTCGACCCGAAAAAGCGAATTTTCAACAAAACAATTGAATTTTTAACAAAAAATGACAATTTTTAAAAAAATTTTGAATTTTTCTAAAAATGATTAAAGTTACAACCAAACAGTTGCATATTTAACTAAAGTAGATAAAATATTTACCGAAAGAGATGAATTTTCAACAAATGACTTGAATTTTCATCCAAGAAACATTTTTTAGTCAAAATAGAAAAAAAAATCCAACCAAATTGTAGATTTTTCAACAAAAAAGTTAATTTTCAACCGAATAGTTGAATTTAACCACAAAGGATGAATTTTCAACCAAATAGTTGAGTCCTCAGCTAAAACAAATTAATTTTCAAGCAAACAGTTGCATTTTTAAACAAAAAAGATTACATTTCTACCAAAAGAGTTGAATTTTTAACCAAGAAAGGTTTTTCCATCAAGTAGGAAACAAAATTTCAACCAAATTGTTGAATTTCCTACAAAAAATTTGAGTTTTCAATCAATAGTTTAATTTGGTATCAAAATAGGTGACTTTTCAACCCAAAAAGACGAATTTTCAACCAAGAAACATTTGTCAGCCGAAAAAGAAAAAAAATCCAACCAAATTATTGATTTTACAACGAAAAAGTTAATTTTCAACCAAATAGTTGAATCTTCAACCCAAAAAGAAGAATTTGCGAGAAAAAATTTGAATTTTTAATAAAAAAAGATTACTTTTTAAGAAAATTGTTGTATTTTCGTTCAAATAATTAAATCTTCAACCAAAAATTAGTAGGGAAAAGAGTCGTACTGCACAACATTTTAGGCTCTGGACTGAAGTTAGTTTAAATTAAAAAAAAAGAAGTTGAAAACAACGGAAAGTTTAACTGAGGGAACTTTTCTACAGGTATTCTAAACGGATAATTGAAGACATTATTCGAATTGTTTAAACTTTAACATATTAAGCGCGGAGCACTAGTTATTTTATTACAAATAATATAACAAATTGAGTAAAGAAGCTAAAATTTTGACTGAAAAGCTGTTCGAAGATCAAGAAATGGCTTTTTCAGTTATGAAAAAAAACCATCGAGGCCAGAGAATCGATCGATGTCCCATTGATTTCTAAATTTTGCACCGTGCCTAGTTTTTATACCAAATTCATGATACACATTTTGATAAGACCCATTTATTTTATAAGGTAATCTCGAAACCAGATCGTTGTACTCTATTCGTCGCGAATGTTCCATCAAAAATATTAAAGTCATCCCCGAATCAATCATTAAATCATGACTCACTATCTAGTTAGGAAACTTCATTATTTATAAAAGTAGAATAAGCGAAATATCAATTAATTTCAAGTAGTCAAGACAACAGATTCTATGAGATTTAGGAGAGTAGAATAGTCTGATATTTGTTGTTAGTTGAATTCCTAAATTTAGAATTCGATCAATGTCCCGAAAGGTAAAAATTCTGAAGCTAAAAAATATGATGCACTTCTAATTTGATTTTTATTGCATTGTTATCTGATTCAGTAAATTATTTTGTATAGAAGCTAGTAGAGAAAAATCGTGATAGAACATTATAAACATATCTATATATCCTAGCTTTATTTATTTAATTAATTTAGCCAGATTGTAATTAATATTTTAAATTCGG
>UWNZ010061975.1:0-11267 GCA_900474215.1 Andricus inflator
TACGAATAAAGTGGAAACACTCGAGATCGAATTCACAGCTAGTTTAATAAATTTCTATTTGTTTAAACAGGTGTACACCCAATCGGTCGAGTTCTCGACCCTCGACAACAACCAAAATTGTTGACTTCTGAAGAATACCGTTCATTATAAAATATTCAAATTCATTGAAAAGGATCAATAATTATTGATATAATTATTGATTATAATCAATGGCACAACGATTTCTAAATGCTTTTCAGGAGAACTGTACAAGTTAAAACATTTATTGATTTTTTTATAAACAAATAAGTAGATGAGAGTTATTTCGTGGGGATTAGCAATGTTTGGTCACTTAATTTCAACTACATTTTTACAACGTGAAGACAAAAGGGGTTTGTGAGTTTCATTAATGAAAATTAATAAATAATTTGTTATGTAGTGAACAAATTACTTTTTTTTTTCATTAGAGAAGCTAGAGAAACGCGCAAGATTCGTCGTATCAATAGATTATTTGCCTTAATATTGATGATTGTTATTTGGGTGCAAACGTTACTTGCTTTCATAACCACTATAATGTCAATGATAGCAAATTTTTTGTAAATAACGACATGTAATGACATTATTATCGAATAACCAAATGTGATGGCAATGAGTCATGAAAAGTGCTTCTTTTTAGTTTATAAGATAAGATAATACGACGAGAAAACTTTCTACAGTTCTTTCTACAGTTCTACTAAAAAACATTTTTAAATGGTTGTGTTATTGATTCGAGAACTTTTTGAATGATTCTAAATTTTTTTTTTTTTCGAACGATATTCTTCACAAGTCCAAAATTTGTGTTGTAATCTTGTTCATGAAATAAAAAAAGTCTTAAAAGCCTTTTTTAACAAATCGGATGTAAACGATGTGTGCGGAATTCGATTAATGTTCATTTATAAAAAAATATCAGAGATGATGAAAATAATTGTGGTATGAAAATTAATTTTGAAAAAAAACTTTTATTTGTCCTACTGAACCGCGCCGCGTTATACAAGACCTGACGTTTGAATTTTTTCTCGAAAACGAGTAGCAAATCACTCCAATAATTACAGGGCTCGTAGACCACACTTATACCTTCCTCTCACAAAAAAATTAAAAAAGAAATAAAATAAAGAATGGCATTTTTTTGGTCGAAAAGTTAAATCGGTACATTCGAACTCAAGATACGTCGTAAAAAATAAAAGTTGTCCAAAAACTCAAAGTCCCATATCTCCCCCATTTTTTCGAATTTTCTAAAAATATTTTGTGACATTGTTTTCACCACTAAGCTATCATAAACCTGAATTACAGCCAAATCCCATTTCGACACGAAAATTTCCGTGATCAGTTGACGTAGACTCCACCAGCATTAAAAAAAAAAATTTAATTGCAAAATGCACATTTTCATTACAGAAAATATGAATGCTCCACGCAACTTGATCTACTCCACATGCTTCGAACTCATGCCTGTCATCGAAAGGCTTGTCGAGTTTGTGAAAAGAGACGGTGAAGAGGAACTGGATGAGATCCTGGACCCTACTTCACTTGGATTTTTTAAAGAGGACGAAGCTCTTGCAGCAACTGTGTTTTACTTGTTCCAGCTGAAGGATATGTCAGCGGCCGCGAAAGTAATGCAACTGTTCTACTTCGACGGTTCGCTCTGTGTGGATGAGTACACACTATTCCAAAGGGCAGTTGTTTCCAATATTTCCGCTGAAAATATTGAACTTTTCTTGGACTCCGGGCTTGACATGCACGCCCGTTCTTTCCACAACCATACAACTGTAGCAATTACTTGTCAACATATGTTGGAGCAGAAGTGTGGCGAGTATGACATTTGTAACTCCATGGACATTTTGAAACTTCTGTTGTCCGAGGCTTCGCTGGGCTATATGCGTTTCCAGAAGAAAGATATGAAATATCTATCTTTTATCTTTCACGTTTTCCATGGATACATAGATGAAAGCCAAGCAAAACTGTTCATGACATTAAAAAGTCAATTGCGAACTTTTAAAGTCGTCGAAGAAAAATTATTAGGGATTATGCGCGAACCTGTGCACCCTAATAATGCCTACTCCATACAAGACTTCTTGCGAGCACCAATCCGTCAGCAGGCACACATATTGAAGCAGCAATATGTTGAAGAACATATTTCAGCACAATGTTCATCAACGGGTTTTCAGCAAATGATTCGATTCCAACTGGAAAGAGCACGAGAAATATCAAAGATTCTCACCCTCCTAACGATAGCCAGGAGGAAAGAGTGGGAGTTGCCGCAAGTGTGCTCGGATCACATATTGACATTTCTGACATTGAAAGATGTGTGTCAATTCTACCATTCCTTCTTCCACGACTGCAACGTGGAATAATTCTTCACCCATCCGTCCAGTGTTTAAGTCCTGCTCACGCGATTTCATATGCCGTTGGCAGACGCGAAATTCGCCATTAAAACTTTTTGAATTTTCATATAAGATTCGTAATAAGCGACCCCGACAATTTTGAAGCCATGGAGCTTCTTTTTCTTTTGTCCACCATATTGGATCTGGCAATTCGAATTTTGAAATTTTCATTCGTATTCATCGAACCCCTGAAGCGTTACTTTCAGCTTATTCACTATTCTTGATTAGTCATTATTATTATTCATTATTATTATTCATTAGTCATTATTATTATTATTATTACACTATAAATTGATTGTTACGTTTACTTTGCGTAAAAAGGCTGTGTTTTTCTCTTTTTTTATTTATGAAGTCCGTTTCGTTAAAAAAAAATGTTTTCAAGGTTTCTCAATGTCAAATGAAGTTCTACAATAATTTTAAGTTTCTTTGTGTTCTTGCAAATGATTTCTTTATGACAAAAAATATCACTTATCAAACATATTTCGCTTGCACACACTCCTATGCATTAAATGTAAAACATGCTGAGCGTAGGGACGTTTGCTTACCAAAATATGGCGAATGGGGAACTATCAACATTTGCTACCTATTTTCATTTAAAAAAATTGTCAATAATTACTATTTAAAAACAGCTTGCGCATATCAACTGAACATTTCATTTGAAATTGTTCTACAAAAAAAATGTTATCAATTCAGAATTACGTTGTTACAGTTATTTTGAACTTTTTTTTTTATTTCGCCCTACTCTTTGCCTACTGTTGCGCGTGGATAGTAATGCCGCGCGGCTAAATACAAAATTAATATCCCTGATAGTTTATGAGTGTCCATTATTTTTGTTTTTTCAGCCATTGCAGAAAATTGTAAGGAATCGGAATATTTATATTAAAAAAAGGAAATTAAAATTTTGCTTTTTAGCAAAAAACGGAATCGAGAATTTGTTTTGTATTTGTTTAAAACCCGCCCTACAAATTTCATCATTTTTGAATTATACGAACAGGGCCTATAAATTATACAACACACCTACAAAAATCATTACAGTTAAAACAGCTATTTGGGAGATATACTGTTTACAAAAAAGTCGGGACTCGACCTTAAAAATTTTGGAAAGGCATTTAACCATAACATAGAAAAAACGAAATGTAATCTTTACATCGATTTCAGAGTAATCTTTACCTGCAACAAAAATTAACTTCACATGTTAAGATTTACCCACCACATGGGAAATGTTTACCATGTCAACTGTATTACATCTTGTTTTGTTTCGATGCGAAAAAATTGAACTTTATCGACTTGAAAATTACCCGCAACAAAAATTCACTTTTCTTTTTTCTGTGAAACTTCTCTCGCCCGTACCCTAATGCTTGAAAATTGATTTACCAACGTTCATTCTAAATAACAGATTATGTTGATAACAATTTTTGGGTAACATTTTTTAGAAAATCTCAGGCAGTACTCTATATTAATTGATCATAGCATAAAATGAGAGGACATATACTTTCCAAGGAGGTTTGAAACCATTTACTTTTTGTCATAGTCGCATCGTCTGTCACGCTACTGTTAGCAACGTGTCATATTCATACCCATCACAAATACATTCCTTCATCTCTGCATTCTATAGTTTTATACTCTCTTCGGTTACCCTTCATGAAAAAAAACGTTTCAATTTTTTCTCCTACGCAAAACTATACAAAACAATTGTCACATCTAGAAATCAAAAACTCAAGTTTTTTACACAAATTTTTCTGATATTGATAAATAGTAAGGAGGTCTTTTGGTAGCAGTTTGTCCAAGGAGCAACTATGCTTTCTTCACTTTTTTCATATTTTAAAAATTCCATTTTTTAACTTAACATTTGATTTTATTGTCTAAAACGGTGCAGAGTAAGATTTTCTTTTGATTCGGGAAATAGTTGTAAGATATCCGTGACACAGAATCATGTAAAACAATGCTTCGTTTTCGTCCATTAAGGTTGAAGTTCTTTAAATCTAACCGTGGTAGCTTATTAAAAAATTTGTTTTTTATAAGGTTGTAAATAAATAATGGCCAACGGTCAACCACCCTAGCCAAAATAGCCCCGCCTATCAAAAGTATGAATATGAAACTATGAATTATTATCGTATATAAGCATAGTGATCTTTTTGGATGTAGTAAAATAGAATTTCAACGTAAGAAATTTAATTAAAAAGCTTTATATTTAATTTCAAATGAATTCTTTATAAATAAAATCAACAAAAATGTATTTCTTCTCCATATTTACAAAAATGTAAGCTTGGAAGAAATTAATGGATTTTTTTATTATTGTATAAAAATAAAACAGTTGAGATTATCAATATTCGAGGCTAATTTATAATTAAAATGTCTGATTGATTGCTTCTTTTTCGTTACATTGGAAGCAAAATACTTTTCGGTTAATGTTCCTACTTTACGTTTTTTTACTTTCTAGGCGAATTATTTATACTAAAATTATGTTAGAATCCAAACTTTAATACGTGTGATGCGATTTATAGGTTTAGTTCGAGATTTTTAATTCTTTCTGCATTATTCTGTGGAATTTATATTTTAACGATGACAGAAAAAAATGAAGGTTCGGTAACGTTGAGGCTCAAGTAAAAATTGGTATCATTTTAGAACTGAGACTCCAATGGAACTCTTCTTGAGGGTTCCTTTTTAGTTCGTTGATATTCGATAGATGGCTTAATATACTTATTTGAACAATTCATTACGGTTTATAACTATCTTCTATTGGAATAATGCCAGTAAGTTGCGGGTTTTTCTTAAATTTTTAGATTTTCTTTGATTTTTTAGTTCGGAACAAATAATAAATAATAATAATTTATCCAAAACGGCTTTCAGTAACTATTTCACGAAATTTTATATTCAGTATGATCCATTTAGAAAATTTAAAAAATATTTAAAGTATCTCTTTTGTTTCAGAAATATATATATTCACAAAAAAGAAAGATATCTTTTAAGAAATAATTCTCTCCATTGTTTATTTATTATTTGTTCGCAACTAAAAAGCCAAAGCAAAGTTATATATTTCAGGAAAATGGCAGCTTTCTAAAAATTATATCACATAAGATGCTTATAAACAATAATAAATTGTTAAAACAATCATTTTTTCACATTTGCCTAGTTTTTATCATGCTCTAAGTGAAAAGTGGACAAAGGTTGAATATTTCAGTAAAAACCGCAACTTTCTAGCAGTAATCAATCATAATATTATTGAAAATAATAAAAAATGGTTTGAACAGTTATGTTTATTAACTTTATTTAACTATTATCTCACTCTAAATGTAAAGTTTATAAAAAGTGTAAAATTTCAAAAAAATCTGCAACTATCTATCATCACTATAGCAGAAAATAGTTATAAACGATAATGCATTGTTCAAATAATTATGTTTGCTAAGTTTAATTACCTTTTACCCCGCTCTCTCTAAGTAAAAAGTCAACGAAAAATTGAATATTTCAGTAAAAACCGCAAACTTTTAGCATTATTTAGTGATAATATTATTAAAAATAATAAATCGTTTGCACAATTCTGTCTGTTAACGTTATTTAATTATTATCTTACTCTAAGTGAAAAGTTGATAAAAAGTGCACAATTGCAGTAAAAGCTGCAACTGTCTAGCATTATTATAGAAGATAGTTAGAAAAAATAATAATTTATTTAAATAATCATTTTTGTTAAATTTGAATAATTATCACCATATTATAAGTGAAAACTATACAAAAATTAAAAATGTCAGAAAAACCACAATTTCCTAGCATTATTCAAAGAGAATATTATGAAAAAAATAAATAAATTATTCAAAAAATTATGTTTCTTAACTTTAATTAATCATTAACTCACGCTTATGAATAAACCTATTTGAAAAAAATATTATTTAAACAATTCACGGAAACATATTATTATCAGTAGAAAGTAGTATTTCATGTATTAAAAAGGATATGCTTGAAAATTCGAGAAAACAAAAATTCCCAATGCCTTCTTGAACCACCTTTATATCTATATAGTTAGAGGAGCATCCAGTTATACAAATTGTATAGGTAAACAGGAGATAGGTCTGTGTGGGCTCAATTTGGGTGAAAAATAAAAAGGGCCCTCATATTCCCAGGTCAAACACTGACCGCTGGCTAAACTCGGGTGCACCGGTATAAACCCGAAAAAGAAAAAAAGAAGGTTTCATGAATCAATAAGCTTATGCTGATCGTAGCCCAAAACGTGCCGACCTTGGTAATTTTGGGAATTTGAAGTTGAAAATATGTCCTTTCTCTAATTTGCAATGCACCATCTATAAAGAAATTACAGAGGATCCCTCATAAGCTGAACCTACCACCCTTCGGTGGAAGCGGGAACAAGTAACCCCCACCAACGGTCCGAAACTTTCCCATTTTATTACTCTTGCAGTGAAAGTAATAAAGTGGGAAAAAATTTACCATAAAATTTATTGTTTCTGCCGTCGAATTTCTATAGAACCCGAAACTATGAAGGATGTAGGCGAGTTTTGCTAATTCTCTTCCTTCTAATCCCCAGACCGAGAAAGGTACCGTAATCTTACTTTGTGCACAGCTTTTTACTGTTCATAATTCTCTATTGGTTTCATTTCCGGACTTACATCCGGGTACCTGTGGAGTATATTCCTACCACTGACTTTTGAACTGGAAGTTGAAAAATTCAGTACAATTTTTGAAGTGTTCAAAGTTTAATTGAACTCCAATTTAAACATTTTCAACTTACAGTTATTCGTCTGGGAACCTTTTCTATAAATTTCAAATTATGAATGAATGTATGAATGAGCATGCACCGATAGGAACTTCCTATCTTACCCTTTTTTCCAAGAATTTTCGTGATGGCGTGCTTTTCCCAATCCAATTGAGGTTCATCGCCTCTCAGCATCGCTTCCGTCACATTCGTAGTATTCCAATGTGACGGTGGGCACCTTGCGTATGTTTCATTGTTCCCTATCCAAGCCTTGGAGACAATGAAACTGACATTGGTCGCAGAATCATAGCACACGACGAAACGGGTCTTGTCCCTAATCAAATATTAAATTGCGGGAGATGGAGAATTAGAAATATTGACATAACATAATAAAGGGAAAGGATGTTAGTATTCATAAGAAATCGAAAAGCAGTGTTAAAACCTAGTGCATTAGATAATTATACAGGATGTCCCAGACTCAAGTGTCCGGACTTATATGGCCATATAAAAATAAAAAAAAACATAAATCTAAAACTCCTTTTCCAAAAATCAGTTGAACTTTTAGTTCTTGAGTTATAAAATATTTAAGCTGGTCCAATCATGAGCGGTGTATAAACAGTCGCGTGCGCTTGAGCGGGATTCCAACGTAGTGTTCTCCCGTCGCTAACCCCACCTCTGCGCTCGCTTCGATAACACTGCGTTGGAATCCCGCTCACGCACACAGGACTGTTTACACGGCGCTCCTGATTGGTCCACCTTAAATATTTTATAACTAAAACAATAAACCTTCAACTGATTTTTTGAAAAGGAATTTTCGATTAATTTTTTAAATTTTTATACAACTATATAAGTCCGGACACTTGAGTCTCGGACACCCAATACAATTCGCGAAAATTAATAATACAATGAAAAAATTGATTCTTCATGGTATTGAAAAAATGTTTTAAATTGACGAATTTCAAGTAGTACTTACATTAGGTAACTGCAATATTTGTATGACTAAAAAAAATTTTGAAAAAGTAATCAGTGCTACAGAAAAATATTGTTTTATTTATATCTAGACTAGACAGTACTTCATCTTAAAACTCCTTTTTTAGTTTAGAAAACGTCTATTATGTTTTTAAACATAATGCAACAGAATTTTAATTAGTGGCGGTGAGGGGAGGGGCTCCAAGGAAATTGTTACTGTCTGTTACATGGAGGTGTGGGATTACAAATATCGAAAAGAATGTTACGTAATATTTGAGCGCTTCCTTACAAGGTAAGCACAGTGGGGCTGAACCAATTTGTAATAGCAATGTTGTTACTTATTACACAACGAATATATTTTGCTGAAAAAAATACACCATAACCTTTTCGAAAAAATTAGATTTTCATGCTCAATACAGACATAACAGTAATAAGAAGATATCTTAAAAACCTCAGAATTTTCACTAACAATGCTTCTAAATTGTTGATTCTCAATTTAAGAACTGAAAACACCTTTATAGAAGGTATTTATTGTTTTAAATTACTTTAAAAAGAATTGTACCAATATTTGAAACTGTCAGTGGCGACTTCATAAAACATACATATGTTTTCAATCAGGTATATGATAATTAATATCAGCTGCAATTTTCAATTATTATTGTTCCTTCCAGTATAACGTTTCTACTGAAATGTTGATAAAATGCAGCAAATTACGATTCAAATCGTTGTAAATTCCCTTACTAATAGTTGTAGGTTATGCAGTTTTTAAAGTAATTTATAAAAAATAAATTTTTCTACAACAAAAAATGTCATTCTTTTTCCACTTTCATTCGCTTTAACTTAGCTAATTTTCCGAATTTATCGATTTTATTAATAGTACATTACGTTTTGAAGTCTCCTGAAACTATTTAGGAAAGAAAAACCTAAATAATTAATTAAACCAAAATTTAAAAACAAATTTTTTCTCGAGAACTCTGCAAAAATTATTAATTTCAACCTTCAAGCTGATAGTTTATCGAGCGAATGGTAAGCAACGTAAAAATTCCAAAATGAAAGTTGTTGATAAAGATCCAAAGAATCTTTATAGAAAGCTTTAACTCAATCCGATGAATTTTCGAAAAATTATGAATGTTTTACATTACAAACGACAATCTTCAGGCTACGAACTTGTTGAAGCGGACGATATGAAGTTCAAGTCCCATATAGGGCAGCATCAAGATCGCCGCTTGCAATTTAAATTTAAAACATTCCTAATTTTTAAACAATGTATCCGATTGAGGTAAAACTTTCCAGCAAACTTCGCTGAACCTTAATCAACAACTTTCTCACTGTACTTTAAAACGTAATGTAGTATTAAAAAAATGTATGAATTTGGAAAATTAGCTAAGATAGCGCGAGTTTAAGTGAAAACGGATTGAAATTATTTGTTTTCGAACTATCTACTGTTTAAAATAAATTTAAACAAGTTTTGCACACAATTGGAACCCGAAAAAACTTATTTAAATTTAATAAAATGAATTATCGTGAAAACATTAAATCTATTATCCACTTTTTATCAATTACTTCAAAACCTCCAAATATTTTCAAGAGATAATAAATGTGCGCCTTAAAATTCTGTACAAGTATCGGTATTTAAAATTTACCATTAGAATTATTTTAAACATTAACTTTCCGGACAATACTTCTGAGGCTGAATCAACGCTTATCCCCTTTCCATCCTGAGAGGTTCATTTCGTCAATGTTAGAATATATTATTCAATTTTCAATATTTATATTCTAACCCTACATAATTCTTAACATTATTTTTTTTTGGATTAGTTGAACTTTGAAGGTAAGCAATTAAAAATTGTGCAATTGAAGCGATTTACAATTTAGAATTGTTTAATTTGTGATTTTTGGAATTGGTGCGTAATGTGTTCAATAGAAAATGGTGCAGTTTTAAATGCTTTTTTTAAAAGTTCAACATTTTTTTGGACTACTTCAACTTTGAACATAAACAATTAAATTTGTGCAATTTCAGCAATTTACAATTTATAATTGTTTACTTTGTGACATTTGCAACAGATGCAAAATGTGCTTAATAGAAAATCATGCAATTTTGAATGCTTTTTTTTTTAATTTTCAAATTTTTTTTTGATTAGTTGAACTCTGACGATAAACAATTAAAAATTGAGCAATTTCAACGATTTACAATTTAAAATTGTTTACTTTGTGATATTTGCAATTTATGCTTAATGTATTTCATATGAAATTATGCAGATTTGATCACTTTTTTTTGGGGTAATTTCATTGTTGAATGTCTACAAGCGAAATTCGTTAAATTGTGCACATTTAGAATTTCGAAATTTTTCAATTGCGAATAAAAATGACTGTCCTGTTGACACAGCCTGATGAGAATTTGTTGTTTCAATTCAAAGTAAAGAGTTTCCATTAACTTGGAACAACGTAAGTGAACATAAAATTTTATAAGATTTCAAACTAACGTATAAAGATTGTAATGTTTTTTTCTTTTCTTCCAAATTATTGTTTTCTACTAAACATTAACCTTCATTTTTTCGACAAGGGCCCGATGTTTATTTTTGTTTTTTTATCTTTAAATGTCCCGGATATTATACTAAGCAAGACCTACAAACCGTAGTGAAATTATAAAAAAGGTTTTAAGTTAGGAAAAGGACGGCGATCGCTTTATATTAGTTGTTTAAATACAAAAAGGCGATTTATACAAAATACAAATGCAATGGTATTATTCGCAATTTTTTGTTATAATTTGGCTCTTTATAAGGAAGATATCCTGCGACTTTTCTGCGGGCTGAACCAATTTCGTGACCAGGATAATTTTTTTTCATTTAATCCAATTTTCGCATCTTTATTACTTTCATGTGGGCTCGACTATTTTTGGACTGGGGAAATTTTTTCCTTTTGAAAAATAGAATTTCCTAATTTTTGTAGTAGTACATGGTGCAAGATATTACAAGAGAGCCGAAGCGGCGCAGCTTTTTTTTCTGGGTGGGGGCAGGGGCCTACACTCATAATATTAAATGGCAAAAATTGTACAAAGTATAATATTATACTATGTGAAAATTTTACATACATCATAAATAATAAATAAACAATAAATAGTAAGTAATAAGTATAGAGGTCAGTACACGTCAGGAATATCAGGATCTGCAAGTGGTTGCTCGATTTTAGGTAAACTTTGT
>UWNZ010062294.1:0-11923 GCA_900474215.1 Andricus inflator
ATTTTTTCTGAGAAAACATTCCCTGCAACTTTGCTGTTCCCAATTTTGAAAACAATGAAATATTCTTTAAATATGCTTATTTGTTTGAAAAATGTTTTGTTTTTGAAACATTCTTTTGACGTTTTCTGCGATAGAAAAATTCGCTATTAAATTTGGAAACATTAGAGTGTGTGGAAAATGTTTTCCCCGAATAAATAAACCATCATTTATAAAATTCAACCATTTTTCCAAAATTGGTAAGAAGCGATAGTAAGAAAAAATGCAATTTCAAGAATCATGATTAGAATAAATGCTTTTTGTCCGTTTCTAAGTTTTTTCATCAAAAATACTCTTTTTGTTTTAAATAGCATCATCAGTAACATTATTTCAATTCTTAAAAGCATAGACAAACTTTTTCTTCAGAGGCCTGATTTTTGGCTGGACAATTGCCTTAATGACATTCGTGGGTTAGAAACTCAAGTAGCATCCAAAATGGAAAAAGTGCAAAAACTTAAAAAAAAATGGTTAATTGAAATCTTTGACAATGTATACTTTCTCTACTAAACAAATAAGTAGCCAAAGTTTAAAAATATCGATGATGTAAAACTCTAGTTTGTGTGAGTCCGGCGTGAAATCCACCTACTGAAATGTTTATTCAAAATGCCTTAAATAATTTTTTTAATATAAAGGTGAAATTGCATTGATATCGGAATTAAATTATTGGAAAGAACCGGATTAATTGATTGATTTTTTTACAGCCTCGCGTATTCGATACGAGATTACAAGCGGTAACATAGGTGGAGCTTTCGCTGTTAAAAATATGACCGGAGCCATTTACGTCGCGGGTGCTTTGGATTACGAGACGAGAAAAAGAGTAAGTACCATTTTCCAGGACCTAATCGCAAAATTCCCACTGAGCCACGGTTCGGAAAAACGACTTTATTCAGAGCCAAATTTAAGAAACCTCTACGCTTTTATTTCTTTGGGATGCAGGATAACTCCCTTTTATAGTATTCTAGAGGCTTTACCATCGACGTAATATAACTAATTAAGATATTTTCTGATTTAATACTGGAACATTCTCTGAAAACGACTACATATATTCAACCATAGCGTTAAGAATCATTCTACGTTTTCAATTTCTTTGTTCGAGTTTAATAACTATTTTGAGTCTGAAATTATCCCCAATCAAAAAAGATTTTGTATAAGATACAAATTTTTCACAATTGAAGAATCCCGGGGCATAAGGGGGTGAGCGCCAAATTTTGGAAATCCATTTTATTGGCTTAAACGAATTGTTTTGACCTAACTCGATTTCGAAGTTGGTGTAAATCGATGTTTTTTTTCTAAGTGATTACTTCTTTTTACCTGATCTTTTCACGATTTAACAGAGCTGAGTAATAGCTCAAAAGTACTTTCTTGCTTGTTTTTTTTTATTTAAAAAATAAAAAATAAAAATTTATGCAAGTCTTTGTGTTTCGATACTTTCGTTTATTTACAACGGTTTTTCTCGTATGTGGTAGCTTCTTTCAGGATGTTTATTTCGTGGCTTGATAGAGCTAAGTCTTAGCCCTATCAATGAAACACTTTATATTCGAAACATCGATATTAATTATAATTCAGATTACAGTTTCTATGTGTTGCACCACAATATTTACCCGTAAGATGGCAATGATCACGTCCTTTTCAAATTGGCATCTAAGGGATCACAGCGGTTCAGTAGTTCTATTTTAGGTAAAAAACGAAATTTTTTCCGAAAAAAGGGATTTAGGGGAGACGTCATTTATTATTAAAAACCTTTTATATAATATGGGTACTTCGCGGATATTGAACAAAATTGCCCTTTAACAGTAACGCCTTTTCTTGAGCAAGCATTTTGAGCAACTTTTCTAGTCATTTTTGTTATTCAAATTTTCTGTTTAGCTAGCGTTAAAAAATCTATTATATACTTCAGCACTTTCTACTGATAAAAATACATAAGAAAAAAATTCAAAAATGTCAACGATTAAAAATAGATAAACAACAGAATTGAAAAATGCTCGTGTTGACTATTGCAAAATTATTTAGAAAACCTACTTTTTTGTTGAAAATTAACGTTTAAAAACTCATATTTTTACCTTGGCAATTAGACTGTTTTGTGGAAAATTCGTCATTCTTGCTCGAAATTCAACAATTTTGTTAAAAATTCGTTTTTTTTTTGTTGAAAATGTACCTATTTTGTTGAATATTTGCCTTTTTTGGCTGAACTAAACTGTTTTTAATATAAACTTAAAATATTCTTTTATTGAAATATCTGCTATTCCATTTTTCGTTGAGAATTTTCGGTAGAAAATGCAACTATTGTTTGAAAATTAACCGTTTTGCTAATAACTCATATTTTTGGCCCAAAAATTATACGTTTTTTTTAAAAAAACTTCAACGATTTAGCAGAAGATTGAACTACTTGTTTGAAAATTCATATATGTGGGTGAAAATTAACCGAATAGTTGAAAATTCAACTTCTTTGTAGAAAATTCGTTCATTTTTGGTCGAAAAGTTGTCATTTGTAGTCTAAAATTCAACTCTTTGGTTGAAAATTAATTTTTCTTCTAAAAATTCATATTTTTGGGTTGAAAATCCAACTTTTTTGTAGAAAGTTGGTCTTTTTGGCTTTGAAGTTTAACTTTTTTGTTATAAATTTATCTTTCTGGTTAAAAGTTCTATTATTTTCGTGAAAAATTCAACGATTTGGTTTGGAATTCAAATATTTAGCTGGAAATGAATCTTTTAATCGAAAGTTCATATTTTCACGTTGATGGTTCAACTGAAATTCAACTACTTGATTGAAAGTTGAATTCCTTTTTTAAAAATTCATTTTTTTTAGTGAAGATTCACCAATTTAGTTGAAAATTTATCTCTTTGATTGAAAACTGGTCTGTCAGGTTAAAAACTCAACTATTTGGTGAGAAATTTATCTATTTTGTTAAGAATGTAATATTTTTACCTGAAATTATAGAAATTTGAAGTATTTAAGTTTAATATTAGTGCTCACATTAATTCTATTTAAAAAAATTTCTTCCTATATTTTCGTGAAAAATCTCTTAATCCAAAGCGTCTTGTTTTCTAATGTCTGGAATTTCTGTTTATGATTCCTAAACAATGAATCGAAATCATGTGAAAAAAAGAGAAAAGGAAAAATTCGGTCAAAATTCTCGACTTAAGGTGTTTTAGGGAATTCTTAGAATTTAAGGTGAAAAAAGGAGAAGAGGAAAAAGGAGATTGCGTTAAAAAATAGACGGACTGTGATCCCTGCTCTTTTTATTTCAGTCTAATAACTTCCTTCCATAGTGGCCTAGATACCCTGTCATCAATCGAAAATATCCATCCTATTTCTTTTCATTTAAAATCTAAAGGAAGAAAAATTTTCATTCATAGGTATTTCCAATCAGAAAATAATTCGCACGCAGTGAAGAAGATGGTTTAATTAGAAAAAAATCTGCTTTTTTACAGTACGAGCTGAAATTAACAGCCTCGGATAATTTGAAAGAAAATTACACTACAGTCGTGATCCACGTAAAGGATGTAAATGACAACCCTCCAGTATTTGAGCGGCCGACATATAGAACTCAGATCACTGAAGAAGATGACAGAAATTTGCCAAAGCGAGTTCTGCAGGTAGGGTGGTTTGATAACCATTGTTCTTCTTTGAAAGTTCTATAAACTTGTCGGAAATAACGGCCATATCGTTCGTTTGCGTTTCCAGGTCACTGCAACCGATGGCGATAAAGACAGGCCTCAGAACATAGTCTATTTCCTGACTGGACAGGGTATCGATCCGGACAACCCAGCCAATAGCAAGTTCGATATAAACCGTACGACTGGTGAAATCTTTGTCCTCAAAGTACGTCTTTTTATTATTTTTTTAATCTTATTATTCCCCAGCTTTATATTGAGAATATTCCCTTGTATTACAATAAAAAAATTAATCCAAAATTGCAGCCTTTAGACAGAGATCAACCTAATGGTAGGCCACAGTGGAGGTTCACAGTTTTTGCTCAAGATGAAGGTGGTGAAGGTCTAGTGGGGTATGCTGATGTTCAAGTTAATTTGAAGGACATCAACGATAATGCTCCCATTTTCCCTCAGGGTGTTTACTTTGGAAATGTGACTGAAAACGGCACAGCAGGTTTGTTGTCATCCTCAAATTGATTCATAATTCATCATTGATTAACTATTTTTGAAAATATTTTTTTGCTTTAATAGGAATGGTCGTGATGACTATGACTGCTGTGGACTATGATGATCCTAGTGAAGGAACAAATGCTAAACTGATGTACTCCATCGAAAAGAACGTTATCGAAGAAGAGACTGGATCGCCAATCTTCGAAATTGAACCAGATACGGGAGTGATTAAGACTGCTGTCTGCTGCTTGGATCGAGAACGAACTCCTGATTATTCGATACAAGTGGTTGCAATGGATGGAGGGGGGTTAAAAGGTAGGACCGTTTCACTTGAATTTAAATATCCTTCAGAATAAACATTGGAAAAGTTGTTCGATCCATGGGAGTTTGTTATTTTAAATATGCCTTGAATTTAAAATGATTTTTCTTTTCAGGGACTGGGACGGCATCAATACGAGTGAAAGATATAAACGACATGCCGCCCCAATTCACAAAAGATGAATGGTTCACAGAGGTGGATGAAACTGATGGTCCAGATTTGCCTGATGTACCAATTCTGACTGTTACCGTTCACGACGAGGATGAAACCAACAAATTCCAATACAAAGTTTGTATCTTCTTCAAATTCTTCCTATTCTGAATACAATCCTCTATGAACTGAAATAAATTCAAATTTAAAATTTTCCAGGTCATCGAAAACAGTGGATATGGTGCAGACAAGTTCACAATGGTTCGAAACAACGATGGCACTGGTTCCCTGAAGATTGTTCAGCAGCTCGATTATGAGGATCAGTTGCAAAGCAACGGCTTTAGGTTTAGGATACAGGTCAACGATAAGGTAAGTGCAATACTTGACACGAGTATAAGGAGAACAGATCGCAGCCACTTTAATCCCTAATAACTCTCTAAAACTCTCCAGGGTGAGGACAACGACAACGACAAGTACCACGTCGCATATTCCTGGGTAGTGGTGAAGCTACGAGATATTAACGACAATAAACCTCAATTCGAGAAAGCTAATATTGAAGCGACAGTTCCAGAAAATGCTAATATTGGAAACAATTTGGAAACTTTCAAAGCCATTGACCCTGATCAAGGTGGAAAGAGCAAAGTATCCTACTCCATCGATCGTAGTTCCGATAGGAAGAGACAGTTCTTCATTAACGAAAATGGAACCGTCTCGATTCAGAGGAGCCTTGATCGAGAGGAAACACCAAGACATCAAGTACTATAACTAGTACACTTATTACCTGTAGGAACATTCTTCAGATTTTATCTAACCAAATCGTTTCTTTTAGGTTAAAATTCTGGCGATAGACGATGGGATTCCTCCCAAAACTGCAACAGCTACACTGACTGTTATTGTTCAGGATATCAACGATAATCCACCAACTTTCTTGAAAGATTATCGACCAGTTCTTCCAGAGTATACATTACCGAAGAGAGTTGTTGAGATTCTGGCTACTGATGATGATGATAGATCAAAGAGTAATGGTCCACCCTTTACTTTCAAGATGGATCCGGAAGCTGATGACGTGATAAGAGCTAGCTTCAAAGTCGAGAGTGATAACAGTTAGTGATAATTCGCATTATCATAATTAAAATCATGATTCCCTTTAATAGATTCTATCATATTGTTTGTTTTCTGAAGTGCAATATTGATTTTAAAATATTCATTAACAGAGGGAGCGAATGGAGACGGAATGGCGATAGTATCATCTTTAAGGTCATTTGACAGAGAACAACAAAAGGAATACTTGATCCCAATTATCATCAAGGACTCTGGTGATCCACTCATGTCTGGCACTAGTACTCTGACTGTCATCATAGGCGATATTAACGACAATAAGATGCAACCCGGGTCGAAGGACATCTTTGTATATAACTATGCAGTAAGTTATAGATTAAAAAATTACTTTCTTAAATTTCAGTTTGAAAAAATGATCCTTTACCGTTACTTAAGAAACGTTTAATAAAAACGAAGATGAAGATTAATTGTAATTCAATTTTCAGGGACAATCGCCAGATACAGAGATTGGCAGAGTCTACGTTTATGATTTAGACGACTGGGACTTGCCAGATAAGAAGTTCTACTGGGAGGGATTAGAACATGCTCAATTTAAGCTAGACGAGAACAATGGAATGATATCCATGAGAGCTGGAACACACGATGGAAGATACAATCTTCGTTTCAAAGTCTATGATAGGACGCATACACAAACTGATGTACCTGCGAACGTAACAGTAACTGTTAAAACCATTCCTCATGATGCTGTTATAAACTCTGGATCTGTGAGAATATCTGGAATTTCGGATGAGGATTTCATCAGAGTCTGGGATTACAAAGTGAGTAGCTGTTTTTTTTTAAGAATTAAGAGAAATTAAACAAAACTTCAAACTAAAAACATTATATTTACTAACGCTTTCTTATCTTATTCTAGACACAAACCTTATCCAGAAGCAAGGCTGAACTCTTCAGGGATAAGCTGGCTGGTTTATTAAATATAGAAAAAGAAAAAGTTGATGTCTTCAGCGTACAGTTAAGAAGAAAGCATCCTCCTCTAACTGATATCAGATTTGCTGCTCATGGTTCTCCGTACTACAAACCCGTGAGGCTAAATGGAATTGTACTGATGCATCGAGAAGAGGTAGTTTGATAAAACAGTTGTACGCTTTTCATCTCTAGTTTTTAAAATGTAAACTTTAACAATAAACTATTGATGAATAATTTTAGATTGAGAAAGACGTTGGAATCAACATTACGATGGTTGGAATTGATGAATGTTTATACGAGAATGAAATGTGTGAAGGCAGTTGTACAAATACTCTTGACATCAGTAATTTGCCCTACATGGTTAATGCCAATAAAACTGCACTTGTTGGAGTTCGTGTTGACGTGATTGCGGAGTGCACTTGTGGAGCTAGAAACTTCAGCAAGAGTGAATCCTGCAGAACTAGTCCTTGTTACAATGGTGGTCGGTGTGTCGAAGGTCGATTTGGACTATCGTAAGTGAAAAACGAGACATATCTGTGATTTATTTTCTCTTCAATGATAACAGCACTTAATTTTTTAACAGTTGCCAATGTCCTGCTGGTTATAATGGGCCGAGATGTCAACAGACAGCCAGAAGTTTCAGGGGTAATGGATGGGCTTGGTACCCTCCACTTGAAATGTGTGACAACAGTCATTTGAGTTTTGAATTCATCACGAGAAAACCAGATGGGTTGTTCCTTTACAATGGACCCATTGTTCCTCCAGAACCTGATGAGATTTTGGTATCTGGTAAGCAAAATTTTTATTTATTTATTCAAGAAGCAATGTACTTGTTCGTGTATTCTTTCTAACTTGAAATATTGAAAAATTGTAGACTTCATCTCAGTGGAACTTCATCGAGGAATTCCAAGATTACTCATAGACTTTGGATCAGGGACTCTGGAGCTCAAAGTCAAAACCAAGAAATCCCTGGATGATGGTGAATGGCACAGGATTGATATATTCTGGAATACAGAAGTAAGTATTTTTCTAAATTCATACTAAATCTAATTACTGAAGTATTATATGCTTTAATACCAAATAACAAATTTTTAGATTGTAAAGCTGGTCGTCGACTTCTGTAAATCAGCAGAGATATCCGAATTAGAGGATGGATCCCCACCTGAATTTAATGACACTAGCTGCCAAGCAACTGGAGTAGTGCCTCCTTTCAATGAGTACCTGAATGTAAACTCTCCCCTGCAAGTTGGTGGTCTCTACTACGAACAGTTCGACCCAGATCAGTTCAGATGGAAGCACATCTGGGCAGGAACAAATTTCGATGGTTGCATCAAAAATCTCTTCCACAACAGCAAACTCTATGATCTTGCTCATCCTGGATTATCTAGAAATAGTGTGGCTGGTTGTCCACAAACTGATGAAATTTGTAACAACCAGGAGTCTACCTTCCGTTGTTGGGAACATGGAACTTGCGTTGGAAGTTTTGTCGAAGCTAGGTGTCAGTGCAATCCTGGATGGACTGGCCCTGGATGTATGACTCCGACAATTCCGACAACGTTCAAACCTCAAAGTTATGTCAAATATGCACTTTCGTTTGAACCAGATAGGTTTTCAACACAAATGCAGCTGAGGTTTAGAACGAGGGAGGAGCATGGAGAACTCTTTAGGGTCAGCGATCAGCATAATAGGGAATATGCTATTTTGGAGGTGTGTATTTTTGTGGAAGAGATAAAGATGGTGAGTAAGAAGAGATTATTTAAAATATTTGTTTTACAGATCAAAGACTGCAGGCTGCACTTTAGATACAATCTGAACAGCCTTAGGACTGAAGAAAGAGATATCTGGCTAACAGCGATTGCTGTTAATGATGGACAATGGCATACTGTTAGGGTCTCAAGATACGGATCAGCGGCAACACTTGAGTTGGATGGAGGAGAAGGTCGAAGGTTCAACGAAACATTTTCCTTCGAAGGACATCAGTGGCTCCTTGTTGATAAGCAAGAAGGTGTCTTCGCGGGTGGCAAGGCTGAATATACAGGGGTCAGAACATTTGAAGTCTATGCAGACTACCAAAAAGGTTGAGATTTTATTCTAACATTCTTTTTTGGTAGAGGTTCAATTTGTAATTGTTGTTTTACAAAATTTATTGTGGACAGGTTGTTTGGATGACATCAGGCTAGAAGGAAAACATCTCCCCTTACCACCAGCAATGAACGGAACTCAATGGGGTCAGGCTACGATGGCAAGAAATTTGGAAAGGCATTGTCCTTCGAATAAGCCTTGTGCTAATGTTATTTGCCCTGATCCTTTCGAATGTATTGATCTCTGGAATGAGTACGACTGCACGTAAGTAATAAGAGTTTTTGCAAACGAAAACCCAATCCCAGTTATAGTTTAGGTTAAGATAATCGTAGTAAATAAAAATTCTTGTTTTACAGATGCGGGGAAGGAAGAATACCTTCACCAGATAATAAGGGTTGCATGGATAAGAATGAGTGTATCGATTATCCATGTCTAAATGGAGGCAGATGTATCAACCAGGATCCAAGGTTCAGGTACAGGTGCATTTGTCCTCCTGGATTCTGGGGAGAAAATTGTGAGTTGGTCCAAGAAGGACAAACCTTAAAACTGGGAATGGGAGCACTTGCAGCTATATTAGTATGTCTTCTGATGATTTTGGGTAAGTTTTCAAGCTGAAGAGTTTTGTTTACATAAATAATAATCTCTTAAAAGTTCTGACTTAATAATAATTTAATCTATTCTTGTAAACAGTCCTTGTCTTGGTCTTCGTGGTCTACAACAGAAGAAGAGAGTCCCACATTAAGTATCCAGGTCCGGATGATGATGTCAGAGAAAATATTATCAATTATGATGATGAAGGTGGTGGAGAGGATGATATGACAGCATTCGATATTACACCTCTTCAAATACCAATCGGTGGTCCGATTCCGGAATTATGTGGAAAATTGCCACCCTGCAAAATAGCATGTATGTATTTATTTATTATGACGAATTTTTTATTTCGAGAAAACAATAATTATTTAATAAATAATTTCTCTTAGACCCCCTGGGACCAGAACCAAATGTGGGTATGTTCATCGAGGACCACAAGAAGAGAGCCGACAGCGACCCTAACGCACCACCTTTCGATGACCTTCGTAATTATGCTTATGAAGGTGGCGGAAGCACGGCAGGTTCCCTTTCGTCGTTAGCTTCCGGTAATTAAAAATTTGATTCTGATTTTATTTCACTTTAGTACAAAATAGTCGCTTAATGTTCTTAAAACCTATGATGCATTCAATAACATATAAATATGTTATTTATTTATTGTATTTTACATATTTTACATTTCTTTGATACATTCGATCAGAATAATATATCCGAATACCCCATAATTGTGACGTCATGACCTAGATTTTTTTTGAAATCTTGCATCATTTGAAATGGAATTGGTCTGTGTATTTCTGGAATTTTCTAGAATATTCCTAAATGATTCGGAAAGTTCTTGAATCTTCCGCAATAGAATGATACTTCAATGTTCATTAAGAATTGTCTAAAATGTTTTAGAGTTTTATATATCTAAACTTCTCTGAAAAACTGATGAATCTTTTTCATAAATTACGATTTTGATTTTTAACAACCCTTTTTCAGGCACAGACGATGAGCAGCACGAGTACGAATACTTGAGTGCTTGGGGTCCCAGATTCGACAAGTTGTCCGACATGTATGGCCCAACTGAAGAAAGCGAAGAGGAGGAATAAGACCTCCAGAAAAATGTCCTCATGAACAACTGTCATCGGACTGTGTTTGTGCTCTAGTAAAATCACACGGACGTTCTAAAAAGAACGCGATAGCTCATCCAGGGCAATGTGTTAATTGAGTAAAAATACTCTCGTGAACTCTAGTTGTTCCAAAGAAACAAAAAAAAAAGAAACCAGTTCCGCAACTTATATTATGTACAACGTAGAAAATGACGTGATCGATCTTAACGACGTTAAAAAAAGACACAAACATTCACAACAATCTCGATCCAGAATTGAAGATTGACTAGATAATTATAATGATAATTGACCTAGTCAGTTATAGGTGAAAAATATTGCCGGGGAATCACAAAAAGAGGCGAAACATTAAACGATATCCGGTGGGTATTGATTTATCTTCAACATTCAGAAAAAATATAATTTTCTGGATCTTTAAGAATAGAGATTTGCTCCTAAACTTGGTTTTGTAGATACAATAAAAAAAGTTTCGCTTTTGGTGTGATTTGTAGAAAATTAGTAGAGTCCTTCCGAATTTTAGATTCACATTCGGGAGAAGTTGCAATATTTTTCACTGGGCAATTTACCAATGAAGAAAATTTTAAAAACTCATACATTAAATTAAATCATTCATACACTTATTCATACATATATTCGTACACTTATACACTTATACACTTATCATACACATACATTTCATTCATAATTCTCGAACGAAAGTATAACACATAAAAAGACGATCTGGACCGATCGTCCTGAGCAAGTACATTCTAAGATTATTTATTATAACGAAAAGACCGGCTTTCGCTGGCACAAATCGAAGGATGGACTTTGCAATAATTTTCAACTCATTATTAATTAAATATGACTAAAGGAAAGATTCATAACTATTTGTATAGTTCGTTACGCGTATACGTAGTCATCCCTCGCATGTATACGTAACGTGAGGTTTTCTATGGATTCGTTTATTTATTAAATACATATAGTATATCCGGACCATTAAAAACGATCGTTGCTACCCATAGACTATGTTACCAATAAGATTATTATTATTATAATTATCATTAATTATCATAAATTAATTTTTATGAACGACCTCTGTCAACTATCAAATCTGATCGTGCCACAAAGATCTCACAGTCGACGATGTCCTTTTATACCCCATTTGATTACTTTTATAAAAATATTTTTAAAGGTCACTTCATTATAAGTCATTTTTTATATATAAAAATTCTCGCAAACCTTCTTCGACTGACAGCTACAAAAACTGCGTTATCATAGACAAAACGTTTTGTCTATGATACAAAAGTTTTGTACACTTTTATTGTACGGGGTTAGGTAATTATTGAAAAAATTATTTATTTGACCATCAGACTAGAGAAAGAAGAAAACCAGTTTAGTGAATGAGGAATAAAAAATTGCACGTGACTCTCTATAAATGTTGCGTTCGATTAAAAAAAAAAGTTCTCCTCGCATCGCGATGAATCTTACCACCGTTCTCCACTCGAATCGACTGATTTGTAAAATTCTC
>UWNZ010062463.1:4055-15584 GCA_900474215.1 Andricus inflator
CATTGGCCAGCCCCAGACTAGATCGCCTAAGTCTAGACTCTGATCTGGCGCAAATCAGATGGTCTAGTCCGGGGCTGGATAGAACTGTAGAACTTTTGGAAGTTCTACGGCTAGACGGTTTAGCCAGCGGCTAACCGGTCGCTATCTAGACACTTCAGTCAGAGGCAAATAAATAATTGCTAAATCAATAGTTCATAGTATATAATAAACAAATAGTGGAAAATAAATGCCCGAGCAACATATGTTTTTTCTTCTGGAACCCTGGTGTAAAAAATTGTAGGCCAAACTACGCGGAAAAGTTTGATTAACAAAAAATATGCAAATTGGAAAAAATTATAAATATTGAATTTATTGATGATTTTTAATATATTCTAAGTTATATAGTGAATATAATGCTTGAAAAATGTATTTGCAGAAAATTCCCAAGTACCGAATAGCGAACCCAACCGCTTAAGTTTATAAACCGCGCGCGCTACCACCAGACTACCAAAAATTACAATCCATTCCTAATTAAAAAAGAGGATCATCCATTCTTTAGAAATTCTATAATTACTTATAACATTCTTTTAGAACATCGTGTGTTATATTTCAATAATATTTATTCAAATCTATAAGAATATTATACTGGTAATTTTATTTTATTGCAAGGAAAAACTTCCAAATTAGCATTACAAAAACCTGATAGGTTTTTGAAAATTGTGAAAAAATTTGGCTGATTGACATTGAGAAATTTGGATGGCATGGGAGGTTAAACAGCGCCATATCTGGACCAGACTAGACTTTCAAGACACGACGGTCTATAGGGAGCCAGATCTGGGCCAGATCCGGCATTAGTCTGTCAGAAGACTTTTCCACTAGGGCATCCAGGGCATCCATTTACTGAGGGTCTCTAGCTAAGAAGAAGTTCATCTGTTATGTCGATTATATGCACGTTAGGGGAAAAAATAAGTGAGTTTTTATATCCAAAAGGGAAGGCGGTTTCGGGGCAAAGTTCAAGCACGTTCAACGGGGTCTCCTGGGAAAGGACCTCCGAAGGTGTCTGCCGATATTGAAGGGACGATTATGGAACGCATGGCTTCGTGGACATCACGATACTTGGCGTTTCATCTTTATGTCCTTCCTGCGCCAGAGTCAATCGGGTATCCTCCCCCTTCCCGCCCCTCTTCATTTTGCTTCACTATCTCCTGAACGCGCGTACGTGCAAAGAACTTTCATACGTTACCTGCCATCGAGCGTTCGTTGTAATTACAAGTACCGCCGTGGGTTGTACGCCCAGCTCGAGCCTGAACGTCTGTCTCGCCCGATGGGATGCACAGTGCGAGTACGTATGGATAAATCCTATCGTGATTGCAGTGTGCATCGATCGCGCAAAGGGGACGAACCTTGATGACACGGCAGTGGAGGAAAAGTGCGCTTCTTCGATGAACCTCGAGCTATTTAATTACATCCCAGCACGCCCATCGCTATGCAGCAATTTCTCCCAGTCGCGTCAGATTTATCGCGGGAATTGCGAAAAGTTCCTTGTTTATGAGGTAATATAATCAATCACTTTAATTCGATTAATTTCTGCAGAACAGTAGAAGCTGACGGTTAAACAAGGTTTAGTCTCAATTATTCAGTTCGAATTGTCCTAATTTTAATCTCGCTTGCTCTGACGAAAACGATGAAGGCATTGCAAATAATTGCTCCTAATATGAAAATGATTGCTAATAGTGTTTCGAAATATAGCAATCTCTCAGTTTCGAAAGGTGAAACGAAATCGAATAAAGGTGAAGGGCTTGAGTCCGTCGGCACTTCTAACCGCAAGCGGAAGAGCTACAGAATTAAAACATCTGGCAATGAATGACTATTGTATCGATTATCTCATTTCCTTGCGGTTGCGGCAGCGAATCGAGTAATTCGTTTCCGCTTTTGCAACTGGCGATGGTGTATCACGACACAGGATGTAGCCCAGAGAACAACTCGAAACCAAGGAATGCCCACACAGTCGGGCAAACTTAATGTCGACTCCCTTTTCATCGAGTCTGTTTTATTATCGCTTTCCGCGCGGTGCCCGTGAACAGAGTGAGTCGCAGTCAAATGATTTTCTGCATGTCAGTGCATTCATGCGAGAAACGCATGTGATTGCAACTTGAGCACGATTATTTTTGTTTCCATGTGGACGGATAATGTACATGATCGCTGAGTACTTAAATTGTCTAGGAATTTCCATCGATGGTAATAAGAAATAGTAATTAGTCAAGCGAGGTACGTGAATTTTATGAAGATACATAATGTAGAGAGTGTGCTTAATTTATATGCACGCTTCTAGCGAAAGTTGTTACATTATTCTGTAATTAGGAAATGACTGCTGATTGCATATTAAATTAATTGCATCCGATAATGGGGTCCAAGTTCATGTCAGATAAACTCTTTCGCAATCTGAATTGACTTTAATTAATTCTGTTTTAATACTGTCAAATCAGTGAACTAATTTTCTGATTAATATGCCTCCCAGATAACTGGGATAATTTATTTAGATTATGGAGAATAATGAATGATAGATAGTATCTAATACTGTTTTATCCATAGGAGGTAATACTCAAGCGAAATAAATGTATCGATTTAAAAAGTAACGTCTCTCGATCAATTCGTGATCACGAATTTGCCAGCGGTGGCGAATAAAACCGAGCCTTCGTGTTTTATCGAACTTACTTTCTCCTTGTTCAGAGTACGTATCATTGGAACCTTTCCAAGAAACGATGGGGATAGAAATTCACATAATTTGTGATTTGCTCCCAGCTACTTTTCACTGGAATTGCACTGGGAATCAGAAGAGAGAATATGATCGGTTCCGAATCCCCTTAGTCTCTTTTGACAATCATGATGATTTTAAAAATGTAAGGTTCTTGTTGAATTCTTGAATTTTTAATCCATCCAAAAACACCCGCGAAGGAGTGTTTTGGTACCAATCAGTAAATCTAAAGTGGATTTACTCTTCTTTCTTTCTAATTTACAAAGAGTATCTAGATAGCGATCTGGAATGGAAAGAAGCATTTATGGTTCTCGTTAACACAACTCAGTCTTGTTGTCTCGTGTCTGTCACTAGGAATCGTCGAACGTATTCGAGGCGAGTGTCCGTTACAACGTTCATTGGCAAAACGAATGCTCCCACGAACGAAGTGGTTCATCGTGCAAACAAGAACGTGGCTCCTAGGAGTCTTTGTCACGGTCGGTGGCAAGCAATCTCTTTCGCTCTTGCTAACCCTGATCACTCTCGCCATCTCCTTTCTCCTCGTTTATTCGCTACAAATGGCGAGCACGCTGTTTCGTTTTACAATGTCGTTGTTAGATTCCGCTGGTCGTGTAGCTCAAGCTATCGCGTCGATAAAAGAACGCGAGGCCTCGCGTGCTTCTGCGGGTTCCGCGGTGCACCATTGCCGCTATATGGCGATGACCCCGTAACCATGACCACACGCTTTCATCCTCAGCATCTTTTCACCCTAAGAATCTATCCCCTCTCTTTCACAAACCTCCTCTCTCTCTCAATCTTGTGTTTAATCCAGACTTCTAATACCTAAGACAGTCTCCTAAGTAATTTTCTGTGGGTCTATTATTTTCAGGTTTTGTTCCTTGCGATTATAGGCAAAGTCTAATAACGACAATTATGTCATTTCTGCGGAATTCGACCGCCTGTGGCGTCCCGGGACAATACCTTCGTTATCCTTGCTGAAGCAGACGACTCTCTATAGTCTATGTCTATGCCTTCGCTGCTATTAAACTCCATAGAATCATAGATAGAATAGCCTGCCTTTAATTTCACTGCATTCAATTTTCCGCATATTGAAAGAAAATACCCAAGAGGGCTTCTGATTTGACCTGATTTTCCCAATAACAAGTACACTGGTCGATTAAAAAGATGTTGGTTTGGTGTTAAAAGGGAGAAGATGAAAAAAGTGAGAAGAGGAAGAAGAAAGAAAGCGCGAAGTACGCGGTAGAGTGAAATGCTATTCCGAGAATTGCAAAAGGTTCCGAATGCGAGAACCGGGCCCAGGGAGTGATGCCCGTAGATGGAAGGTGTCATTAAGCGTTGGAATGCGTACAGCAGCAGTTCATTGCCGCTTTAAGAAGGCCGGTCCCTCAGCTTGGCACATCTTCCAGTTCCGGTAATGGTCGTCCTCCTGGCTTCTTACTGAGATCATAACTGTACCTAAGGGACACCTCGGAAGTCGTTTACAAACTGGCAATGGAAAAGAAATGCCACAGGCGTCTCCGAAGGACTTTACTGGGAAGCTTAATTATTATTTTTTTAAATCCGTTATATACAAATTTTATTATCTAATCCCGACGTGATTCTAATTTGGATACATTTTCTATTAATATTATTTCTTTATAAATTTGTATTAAAAGTCCTCTTTTGATTCACTTAAACTTTTTTCTAATGACAAGGCACGTCGGCGCTTGACGTAAAAAGAGCAGAAGAAAGATAAAAGAGAGGAACTTTTTTAGTAGACAGTTAGTGAACCCTATTAATCGTTCAGTGGTTGGATAGTTAAAAACACGATAGTTTGCAGAGTTGACGTGGTTTCACGAATAGGACATAGACTTTTTTTCGCCACTGATCGATTGACTGTCCCACTCGACTGGCTCGTTCTGGTCTTTCAATAACGTGAATTATGATGCGTGATACATCTCGTCTGCATTCCACTATCTAAAATGTATGTATATCACTGTCATTGTGATATCTACCGAAGTATTATTTATAATCTCACAACAGCTATAAGGATTCCACAATACACATCAAAGCGTATAATTAAAGAAAAACAATTTTGTTTTAAGTTTTATACAGTTTTAAACATTATGTCAGGCCAATAAAATGATTAAGTATAGAAAGAAGAGAACTTTCACCTGCAAGCCCAATTTACAAATGACCTGACGCTTAATTTTTGGTTGGAAGTTCATTAAGTCTAAGCGGGAACGTACAGAGCGTTAGTGAATGGCAAACAACGCGCGAAATTGCATTAATAGCAGGGCTGAAAAGTGGCTAAAAACAGCAAATATTAATCTTGGACAATAGATGGCGAGTGCATCCTGATCTTTATGAAAAAATACGAGGTTCGCGAAACTTCCCGGATTCGTTCAGCAATTACCTGCTTTTCAAACATTGTGGGCAAACTGTTCCTCTTTCTGCAGATTCAGTCTTACTATTGAAAGACCACTCAATTGAACCGATTCATTGAAAATATCAGAAATCAAAAAATGAGGTCATTCCCCTTTTATCAGAATGAAATCGTTAATTGGAACACTTTTTTATTGGAGCGTGATATTCTATTTTGAATCGAAGTCGTCAAGTTACCATGATCTGTATACTTCAATTTCTGCATATACTTACAATTTCCTGGAACATGTAATAATTTATACTGCTGAGTGCATGCCAAGGAGATTTCACCTCGACACAAGAGTCCAGTTTCCGACTACGAGGGGATAAAAAACTGGGGTCGATCACGAGAAGACGGTAACGTTACACCCGTGTAGCTTGCTTGATGCAGGAACCACAGTCGATGGTTTCTTTGCAAGCTTGGGCCATCAGTAGTGACACGTACCTCTTGAATGTGTCCTTTCCCCATGCCATGTCTGGCCTCTTCATGGACAGTTGGACACATACCCTGTGCACTTCTGTCTCGGATAAGAATCCTGGCAGAGGTCGCCACCAATGCAGGGCAAAAGGTTTCCTAGCTAGAACTTCTCTTGGTGCTGATTTGTACAGTCGTTGTTGAGTAAAAGGTGAATGTGCATAGCTAATTGCCAAGACGATGTGTTTCGTTTGTTCATTTGGCCTTTACCTCATTTGCCAGGTCAAGCTAGGTCCCGGAACTTAAAAAATTTAGAGGTCTTGGCAAATTACGACCATGTGTCAGTCGCGCGTTATTACTGAGAAGATTAAATTGTTGTGCGACGTTGGGCTTTTCATCTTCAAAGGCTCGTCGTTTGTTTGATGTGGCCAGCCACATAGCATACCAACGCGATTGCTGTAACATGCACTGGTAAAACGTACGAAGAATTCGGACAGCAGATGATGATCTCTGTAATTAACCTCCTCGTAAACGGGACACCAAAAGTTATCCTCATCCTGTGAATCACGAACTCTGTCCTCTACATGACACCATTCCTAGAAAAGGAGTGATTTATTCATTCTTGAAATTCTCGGCTTCCGTCACGAATTATATAGTTCTATACTCTATCCTTCCTTTATCTGATAAATCAAAAGCGGCTTTCTCCCCGATCTAGAAGGGAAGGCACGAGATCAGATTCAAGGAATCCGTACCCTATAGGCTGGGATCATTAAGGACATTCCTCAGATTTAGATAAACTAGTTTCAAAATTGGATGGAGTACCGTGCAGTACATTCCTGTAGTGTCGAGAAATTATTTATTTTTGAGTCCCTTTAGCAGAATATTTTGACTTACACTTTTCTACTATGTGTTGTTAAGTGATGAGGAGTTCTCTCGAAAATGACTGTGGTTGAGGAGGAGAGATAAGACGAGGTGTAGTTTGAGAAAACGAAGGTCAATAACGCATCGTGAAGTTGAACACTCTTGAACAGCACTCTGTTTAGTGGCAAATTGATTCCTGGACAAGTTATATGTATGGACGATCGTCCCATCGGTAGTTCATTGCGTGTAGATACATAGGTACCGTATAGGTACACGATACCGCTTGATGGTGCAAGGGAAGGTGAAGGGGAGGCGATACCGGACCGGCATCGTCTCTGTCGAGGTCGGGCATTTACACAAGCGGGGTCATCCGCGGTCTCTGTGGTACCGTTACACTGCATGGAGCATACATATTCTCAGAGTAGTCATTCTGTGTATATATACGCGGTCGTATATCGCGCGCCGATTGCATATTTTCGTGCAGTTTCGTAAATACGTAGAACCTACGTACGTAAAAAGTACATTCGTAAAATTTATATACGTGAAACGTACATACGTAATATGTACAAACGGAGTACTCTTTACACGCGAATCGCCGGGCACGTACGATTCTTCGCATACCCAGTGGCTCGAAGAAGCATGCATAAGTCAGAACTTATGCCCCTTGAGTTGACTTCTACCCTCCCTGTACAAAGCCCTTTGACTCTTTCCCTTGAAAACTGGCGTAAACGGGTCCGATTGCCGAAACAAATAAGGCTGTCTCAACTGTTTATTATGAACAACCATATTCCCACCGCTCGTATCCCGGGAGGAATCATCTTCGTTGTTATCCCCACGCTAAAGCCTCCCAGAGAAATGTCAAATCCCCACCTTTCTCGAAGAGACCTCTACGCAATCGATAAATCAATGTTGAGCTGCAAAAACAGGATTGACGTCCCTTTGATGAAATAGTAATAACAAGAAAAGCTTCTATAGATTTCAAAATATTTCCTATTGTTTGCAACTTTGCATGCAGAAATTAAGTTTCTCTGAATATTAACATTTAGTGTCACCATAAAAATCGAAACATCAAAATGTTGAAAGAATATACAGACAACCAGTTTTGAAATCAGCAATATTTTGTCTCAGCAGCATAACTTTAAAAGAGAGTGACACAAATGATTATGAAACCCTGAGGATCTTTGACTCTATGTCAATGTATCTAACTTATTTTTATATTCGAATGTCCGCTTCGTAATTGACATTTAAAAGCCTGGACAGCAAATCAACTCGAATTCGCTTAAGCGAATAGAGCTCTCAAAATATTTCACTCGCCCACAATGGAGAACAATCAGGATCGAAATGAAAACGCCAAGTTTAGTGTCTCGGATGATTCAGTGGACGCGTCGTCCTGAACTCCAGCGACCCTGGCGTTGCTGACCCCTGATCCACGGTGAAGGGACTTGGAAAACTCGTCATGCCGGTACAACCGGCACAAAGGGACGGTCAGGTCCTGGCATTCTTGGGTCGCTGGATTCGTGAGGCTTATTCTCTGTATGATATTATGTTCTTTGATAAGCTGAATCCTACGCGATGCCTCTTCTTGGGCGTTTTTATCGAGAAAAAATAATCATTGGCGATAAATGTTCAACTGGTGGCGACACTTTTAACGCATTTGTCGAAAGGATAAAGATATAATTGATGAATAGTCGCTTATGGCAGGATGGTGGTTGCTAAGCGAGGCCAAAGGTTGAGAGTGATCGATATATGCCTCTCTCACGACGATTGGGTCTTTTTATCTGCTTACTCTAATCGAGTCGTTATGACAAAGTGAACACTTCTGTCGACAAATAATAGCTTTTCATAATTTGCATGAGACGTATCTTTCGTACATGTTTCAACTTTCAAGGACCCGTTAGGTTTTAAATTAATTTTTTGTCGAGGCTAACGAAATAGATTTTTAGTACATACATTAATACAAATTTCCAGAATTCGATTTTAAAATGTACCTTCTTTACTAAGAAAACTTTCTGCGGTCACGTTCCGAGCTGATAAAAATGGTATCGTCTGGGAAATTCTATACCCGTGTAAGCAGGTGCTGATCGGACAACTCCAATTCGGTAGAAATGTTTACACTCTTCCAGCATGGAGGGGAACGTCATTATAACAAGCAGGAGTAAGCTTAACGCACAATCAGCCGTGAGATCGCGTGCTTCTAATTTCACGTTCGCTATTTCTCATTCGGTACATCCGCATATAGACGGGCCTCGATAATCACTGCTTAAACGATTGAAATCATTGACCTTCACCTTCGTATAATGCAGTCTTGTTTACGTTCGCGAGAATCGAAACATCAAATGCGTCGGTCCTATCAAAGGAGCTAATTTGCATTATACGCTTAGAGATTTGATTAAATTGGCTGCTGAGAGAGTGAAATTGGATAGACTAAATTAATTAGAGATGAGCTGTTTTACTTAATTTAATTAATTGATTTTTCTCCACTAATTCATGAACACTGAACATGAAGAATCATAAATGAGAGTTTTTGCTATGACAATTTTATGACTTGAGGCGGGTGGCTTGGGACGTAATGCTCTTACTAATAACGATGATCGTGCGTTACGTCGTTCAACGGTAAATAATCGATTTTTTCTTGCGCCCTTAACCAGCAGTACATAAGCAGTAAAGTGCGGAGACTTGATGGATGTCGATGTTTTTTCTTCATCGTGGAGCTTTTACCTTAAGCTGTTTTTCTTGGTTAGTGGCACGCATGTGTCCTGCAAAGAAGAATTACGATTACCCGTGATGGATGCCGGCTGGTCTGCGTGAGGTTTTATGGGAGTTGTAAAGTAATAACGGTATTATTTCTACGCGGTATGCTCGTGGAATTACCGCACGGCAGTCTTGTCGTAAGTTGGATGATAGTGTGGAGGATGAAGAGACTGAAGAGGGCAGCATGGGAGGGTGTACGAATAGGAGGATCGATACTCGTAGGAAACGAGGATACAAGATCAGGTTACCAAGATCCATTGTCAAAGACCCAATGGTCCTTGCGACAATGAACCCGTATGTCAAACCGCCAATTTCGGATGTTGCTGTTTCCACTTTTCTTCTCTCGGTTGATGCGAGATTTGCAGGGACCAGACGACATCGTCATTTTTGTTTTGTTTTTACGACGGCTTACATCCGGCTACCTCGAAAAATAAAAAAAAATAAACTTTGTGCATGTATGCGCGAGACTCGCCAAGTTTCTTCGGCACCATCGAGCGGGAAGAATGCGACATTGTTTCGCGATCCGGATTTGTCGGACGATTAATAATTAATTTCGTCTACCATACTGAGGACGGATGTCCACCGTGAGGCGATTCATCTGTTAGAAATTAGAGTTCTCTAACTTTTGGAAGAGCGTTGATGTAATACTTTCTGGTTTTATTCCATTCAATTTATCATATTTGTAGTGCTAAACAGCTAAGGGATGTAATACAATAATTGGTGTTATTAGTAAACCTCTTTACCAACTGACAAAACATTTAGCATAGCTTTGCGGAAAGAACCATCAATCACATTCAAGAATCCTTGCGTACTTAAGGCGGAAGAGTCCAATTACGCTCTTAGAAGATTTGAGAGATGCACTTATTCTGGCGCTTTAGCATTCATGATGGTGAAGACTTTACGAGCTATGCATGCTTATTACTCAGGAATCTCGGTTCGTTCGTCGCATGTTGTTCTGAATGCGAATCCCAGCGCGTGGTGTGTACAGTGCAGTGTACACGTGAAGACTGGCACGAGGATATCGCGAAGAAGGAAGTTTGTAAAAAGGTGAGCACACTGGACCCCATGAGAGGAAGCCGGCCGTTTGCCCATGCCGACATTTATGACGGACGAAGGTCCTCTCAGAGGTAGCTGCTGACCGTGTTGCTTTTGTTCACGTTTTGCATCCAGGAGCGGCGATAGTAGCACGCAGTCGAGGCCGCGGCACCGGCGACCAATTATGGAAAGCCGCGCTGCTGCTGTTTTGTAGGCTGGAGTGTATTACCCTATTATCCTCCAGGGTTGCACGAACCAGATGTTCGTGCAAAGCGAGGATAATTTCGCGGAGCCTCTGGCTTCGCGAATCCGTGACTGTCGTTCGTATGAAAATATTACTCTCAATGGTCGTTACTGCTGAATTTTGTTCACATTTGCTTCGCCGATAGGAGCATAGCAGAAACTATTGCTTTTTCCCTTTTAACCGATCCTTGTCATAACACCACAACTGGCCTTGTACCAACTATTCTTCTACTTTTAATTTGTATATATTTTTATTCATATATATTCATGAAGGTTTTCAAAATTTTATTGAACAAACGAAGCTTAATAAAAACATAAGCATAAGTGTAAGTAACGTCATCACTGAAACATGATACTTTTCAATTATGATGTTTGTATCCTGTTTTACTCTTCCGCTCCACACCTGTCTCGGTTGAAATCAATTCCCTTTTATTTCTCTGAGCGTTTGCGTGAAAATATTCACGTGCATCTTGCGAGTAAGAGTATCGAGTTACCTTAAGCCTTATACAGACATAAGTAAGTTATTAAGATCGTAATCTCACCCTGATGAGGAACGATTCCCCCGTGCGAAGAACTATTAAAAGCGCTCTCGTGTCTGCGATCCGCGCCACAGCGGTGACGCGAGAGACCTCAGCTTAATCAATTGCGTTTTATACTTCTTTTTCCCTCAAGTCCTTTTCTCCATCCCCGAGAAAGTGGCTATTAAAGTAATTGTCATCCATTTGTTTCAGGTAAGCATCGGACAATGTTCTATCTTGAAGTTTCTATCGGTGAACTTCCGCATGCGAGTGAAAAAAAGAGTAAATCTCTAATTTGGACTTGATTTCATTAATTTAACTGCAATTTAAGCCTTCATAAGTAAAAAATTTGTAATTTGTACAATTGTATAGCCTCGGCAGAAAGAACATTGTATCACCACAAGTTTTGTGGACATGGAGTTCTTATAGAGTAAACTTCTCGGTAAAGTTATTCTTTTTTTAGAACTGTTTTTCTATTACGCGGAAGCACTGCAGTCTGCGATCGCTATAGTGTCGAAAAAAATCAAAAACTGAATTCGGCAAGCTTTGAAAATAATTATTCTTCCTTT
>UWNZ010062958.1:0-12411 GCA_900474215.1 Andricus inflator
AAAAAAATGGATTTATTTTTGTTTGGATTCGAACAAATTTCTGGGCGATATGCACGAAAAGTCGAAGAAAAAAAAGTTTTTGAACCACCCTGTTATACATACTTGTGTATAAAATCGAAGAAACTAGATTCATTCGTCTCATTTCAAAGGGATAATACGAACCGGTAATATTCTTTTTACTACAGTTTAGATAGGGTTCTTCATGCCCTTTCCCTTGAAAGTAATAAATTTTTATATTATTAAGCCAAGAAGTTAACCACTTAAAGTTCCACTAATTTTCCACTTGTCCTTTAAGTTGTAAATTTTTTCTAAAATTATATCAGTATAGCACTTATATCGAAGCATAACTTAGAGAAGTTTCAAAATCTTAGACATCGTTTAGAAATTATAAATAAAAAGGTACGCAAATTGGGGAACGCTTAACTCTTAGCCCATTGAAAATGCTACTGAAGAATCGAAACTTTTATTTTTGACAGTCAGTAATATTAAATGCATGGGTCGAAATTTTTCTTTTTAACATCAGGGAATCAATTGTACAATGTTCATACTCAGAACTGTTACATTGTTTATAATTATATGAAATCTGTCCCGAAACTTCTGTTGTTTTAATAGTGAGTTTTTTTATATTATTTTGTCGACTAACTTAGTTAAATATCTTTTTTCGATAAAATGGCGGTTTTTGATTTACTATTCTGCATAAAAATAGTTGTAGTTTTTAGCTGTAAAGAAGATTCCTCTCTAGCTTCACTGGTATACGAACCCACGTCTATGGATTGCGGATCTGGTGCTCTAACAGTTAATAATGATCAATATTTTTGCATAACATTTTTTATAAAATGTCTGCATGTATTGAAACAATGAAATCAAGATCAAGTAAATCGTGAACATAGTTTTTTATATTCTCATATCAATGAGAAGGTATTGATTTTATGTGAAAATTGACAATCGACTATCTCAGTAAATCTCGACTTTTTCGGAAACATTGAGGAAAAAGGATTTTACTTCGGTGTTTGTCTCTCATCGTCATTGCGTTGACGTAGTTGTTGCCGTCAGCGCCTGCGAGCAAGGGAACTTTCAAAAGAATTATCTGATTGAATTGCGCTTCCGCACACTTTTTTAAGATAAAAAAAATAGAACGAAATCTCTAATCAGACATTTTTGACCTACCATTCTGGTTTTATTCATCGAAAATTTTATTGAAAAAAATCCGTTTTCCAGCAAAACTATACAATATAAGAAAGTAAGTCGAGAAGAAAAATTGTCTATATTAAAAATATCTACTTTGCATGCGAAAACTTTTTGATAAGACGCATATTTTTCATATATTTTGATTGAAGAATATTGTACTACAAATAAAAAATTTCATTTTTCGGCTAAACTGTGTAAGATAGGTTCAAATAATGCAAAAAAAATTGCACGTCTTAAAAAGACCAATCATTTTCATAATACCGTTTTTAGTAAGGCGTCTAGTTTTTTTTTTAGTAATTGAAAAATGTTATGAAAAAAATATGCTGTTTTTCGCTAAACCTATCGCAAGAAATAAAAAATTACAATAGAGAAAATTATTCATCCCAAGAAGACCTAAAAATTTGTGGATACTATTTTTTGATGAGACGCATAGTTTTTGTTTATATCTTGAAAATCAAAAAAATTGGAGATTTTTGGAAAAACAACACAAGATATATTAAAATATTTGAAGATACAATCGTTCGCCTAAAATAAATCTGCAAATTAGCTTCTCAAACCTTCTTGATAAGATACGTAGTTTTCGTTTTAATTTTAAAAAATTACATCAAAAGTAAGACATTTAAATTTATGAAATAATAATCCAAGATATAACAAAATGTCTCACGGCAAAATTTTTTACCTAAAATAGAAATTTAGGCCCCATGTACAGGAAATATTAAAACATACAGTTAATATAATAGAGTTCAACATATTATAAAGAATTTGGTGTTTTGGACATGCTTTAATCAAATTCGAAGTAAGAGGAACAAGATGAGAATGTACTTGTTGAAGCAGAAAGAGCTTTGTCATGAAAGAATTCACAATTATTAATTGACGGATACCAATAGCTTGACCTTTTATTTTAAAAGGCCTATACACAAAAGTGGAAAGAGTTTGTTTGAAAATTAAAGATCGTAAAAATTGCGACATATGTGATAATGAATTTGAAAACCAAACCTTTTCCTTGAAACTGTCTAATGAAATGTAAATATCTGATAAGAACAACGTCATAGCCTATAATCCATGAGATAACGACTTTACGATATATTTATTACGGAATATAATAATGAACTCGAATATTCATCAAACGCATAGTTAATAAAAATTTTTAAACAATACATTAATCCGTTTCTCCTCCAATTAAAAAATATGAAAATTGTATCTACTGTCGTCTTAGGCTTTGTGGTTATCCTTAAATCTATTGGTGAATATAATAAAATGTATCTATAGTTTTAAGTAAACCTTTTTATGTTATACGAAAATCCGAATTTGTGCAATTTAATATACACTCTGTCTCAATGACTGTTTTATTTCAAAATTTATTTGAGTTTGTCGGAAATGAGCACGAATTCAATCTGGATTTATTCCAGGGGAAACCAGAATGTGGTTGTTGAAAAAAATTTAATTTAATACGTGTCCCCACTGTTGCCAAATTCGTACCATATGCAATCGTACCTCATTATTATCAACTATATAAAATTCTCCCTGAGCCCTCCCAAATTCTGAAAATCTCACTAAGATTTTATAAATTCAAAAAAGAATATAACATAAATTCAGTAGATTAAGTAAACGTAAATCCGTCACAGAATTCTTATAGAACAGCTGTCCGCTTATTAAATTTGTTTTGATTTTAGATTTAAAAGAAAATTAATTTACTGAGGGCTCTATCGGTAGAAACACATTCACGTTACAATACTCACGATATATTTTTTATACGTAACTGCATAATTCTCTAATATATTATACATATAATCACACAAATTTTAATTATCGATTTGTCAATAATTGATTCCATTTCCAATCATGCAAAGGTCTAGGTTAGAGTTTTAGAATAAATTGGCCTTCAAATATTTTTTTGATTGACAATGTGCACTATATTTTCCATAAATACTTTTTTTATGTAGAGAAAGGTGGGGGGAGACATGAAAATATGAAAAAAAATGTGTCCTTTTTCTCGTAGATTTCAGTTTACAGTTCGAATGTTTATCTGATGATGAACCTATTCCACATGCTCCTCGTTCTGGACCTTCGCATTCTCCTGACAGCAGTCATTCACCTGCTGAGCCTTCTCTTCGTGCCAGATCCAGGTCTCCTCCTGCCAGTAGACGTTGCATATATCTACCTAGAGTGCTACCTGAAAGGCTTGGATATGTTCGGCTCATTCCCAACGCGAATCCCAACCGGCGGTTCGAAGTTCGAAAATACACTTTTCCTCGCGATACACCAATTAAAGTGAGAGGAAGATATTGTGTCCTTCAGCCCATACCAACCGAAGAACAAACTGTATTATCAACGTCAAATGGCGACGTCGTTGCAATATTTGAGAGGATTTATACAGTTCTTCGCGGAATGTATACAAAAAGATATAACTCCGGAAGACAGGCTGAAAGGCGTGTGAAAATAAACATTGGCAGTGGCGCGGTTGAGGAAATGACTCTAGAAGAAATCGCGGATACTCCGTTAGGCAGGAAGCGCCCAATCTCAAAGAATTTTGAAACAATAATGGTAGACGGATTCCGCCCACACCATGAGCTTAATTATGAAAAAACGAAGAACTAAACTATAATACTATTGACGATACAACGCAGGATTAAAACGTTACAAGTAACTGGAATTATATATATAACTTGGAGAAGTAGCGCTTTGCGAGCTTATTGCGTGACTCAATTCCCGTTTGCCTCATTGTCAAATTAAAATATATATTTTAACTGAAAGTTCTATAAAATGTAATTCATAATAATGAACAATTAAAATAATTATTAAAATAGCTACATCACCCTTCATACAATTTTGACTTTAATCGGCTTTAAGCAATCTGTGATACTTATTCAAATATAAAATTTTATTCCAGCAAGAATTAGAATCAGAGAAAGGAGTAATTGAGTTAATTTATGATTTTTTATCATAATAAGGTTGTCTCAAAAGATATTCTGTAATATGGGTCTTACTATATGTTTTTGAATGTTTATGGTTTTACGTCATGAAATGTTGAACACAATTTTTGAAATAGATCTATCTCGAAGATTTAAAATTCAAGGTGCTTCAGCTTTTTATGTGTATAATTCAAAATGATGTAAGTTGGAATGTTTCTTCTTTTTCTGAATAGTTATACTTTAAAAATCTAAAATGAAAACTCTTTAATTCAAAAGGTTTATAGATAAAAATTCTTAGATTTTGATGATCTTTAAGATCGAAGGTCAAGTTTCAAATAATAAATCTTCCAACTCAAAAGATCAACGTTTTCCTATTCAAGTAAAATTCTGGCAAAGTTTCTTGATTAGCCACCAGAAGGTAAAGAATTATCAAAATTACCAAAAAAAAATCCCATAAATGACTGCAATCAGTGACTACAAATTTAGCAAGTCACTATTTTGACGAAGTCATTACAGCTGTAAATCATTCCCTTTTTTAATGAAGTTCACCAACACTGCATTTAATTTTGAATGATCCTGAAGTGAGATAAAAGTTATAGTTTGAAAGTTTATTAATACAGATCAGTTTGGTTTTCAAGTTATTAATTTTGCACTTTAGATTGAAATGGCTGAATTTTTAAGAGCGTGATGCAAAATTAGAATGTAAATGGTTTGGAATTGCTTGGTTTCAAGATTCGACTTAAAAAAAATCAATCTCAAAGAACGTTTGGAATTGTTTAATTTGCAAATGCTAAATCAGGAATGTTACAAATTTCTAAATATATGTTTTTGTCATGCTATTGTTGTTGAGCAGATAAAAGAAATTTAAGATTTACATTGAAATTTACTGTTTTCTATAACTTTTTTTTAGAATTATTACATTTTTATAAGCATTATATTTGAACTTCTACAGTAGTGGAGATTTTCAATTTCAAATGCCATAATGTTGCAGGCTACAAGTTAAAACTCGTACAGTTTTGAATGTTTTATTTTAAATTAGTGTGCGATTTTCAAACCGTTTTAGGAATTAACCTACCTGCTGGGCTTTATTTTATTATTACAATTCTTCTCTTCCCCATGAGAGACATCAATCTCCTGAAAGGTCTCTTCCTTCTGCCAGACCCTATTCTGAAGCCAGGCCTCCTCTTCGTGTCAACCGAGGTCTTCCTCTGACAGTAAATCGTCTTTATACATTAGGGTGGTCCAAAACTGCATCGAGAATTTTTGATTCTAATTTGTATGCATATAGCCCCGAAGTTTGTTCGAATCCACATAAAAATAAATCCATTTTTTTTAAAGGATATTTAGAGGCTGCTCTAGCCCGAAGATGTTTAACACGTATTTCCCATAAAAAGGACGTTTTTGGAAATTTTATTCAGAATAGTCAATATTGGCAAAATTGTGTTGAAACGGAACAGTTCTATTCACAGTTAGCTATAGAATACGAATAAAATATTACTTTTCAAATATCACAACAATAAGTGTCTTTAATAGGTTCCCAATAAATCCCATAAGTGGAGAATGGATTTTGCGAGTTTTTGTAGCTAATTATGATTTTTTTGCGCTTTTTAAAACGCAAATTGTGTCTGATACATAAAATAATACTTTATACTCCTAATTAGTTATTCACTTTAATTACTTAAACAATTCATTATTATTTTTAGCAATTTCCTCTTAGAATAGAGACAGAAAGTCGCAGTTTTAAAAAAAAAATTTCCACTTTTTGTCCAATTTTCACATAAAGTGCGATAATAGTCAATTAATGTTAGCAAAAATAATTTTTTTAACAATTGGTTATTATTGCTAATAATATCCTCATTGAATAATGCTAATAATTGTGGTATTTTCCTGAATTTTCAACTTTTTGTCCACTTTTCGCAGTTAGTACTTAATTCAAGATCGCAAAAATAATTATTTAAACAAATTATTATCGCTTATAGCTATTCATCTTCTATATTAATATAAGGCCATTGGAGTTTTTTTTTTTTGAATTTTTTGTCAATTTATTAATTAGAGTGATGTAATAATTAATTGAAGTTAACAAAAATGATTGTTTAATACGCATTTCCCATAAGAAACAAAGACCTTTTTGTAAGTTTTGGATAGAACTCTCAATATTAGGCCACTTAGGATTTTTGTGTCATATTTTATTATTATTTTGTCGTCAACTAAATTCCTTTGCTGCCGGGATTCTACAGAATTCCGGAGAATTCTTAGCGAATTAAAAAAATTTCCAATTCAATTCCAATAAGTTTAAAAATTCAACACAGACAAGATATTTCGGAATATATAGAAGATGAAAGAGTGATCTTTGGGAAAGATGGACGTTTTTTTATCTCTGTATCTGTATCCCTCTCTTCCACGGAAACTTCGAAAAAGCAATGAGTGTCGCCGAAATGACGCTTCAATTCTTTGCTATTCCAAAGAATTTATGATAAATACTAAAGAATTCAAGGTTGATTACCACATTGAATAGAAAATTAAAGTGCATGCGATTGATTGTACGTTATTTCGGTTACTTCGGTACATTGGTACTTTTTTTGCTGGAAAAGGATTCGAGAATTGACTGTGGGAGGAGTTTGACAATCCTTTTTGCTGTTCTGCATATAATCCTGCGATTCCTGTTGACAAAATGATGTTAGGTACTTTTTTTCCGGCAGAGAAAAATATATTGGAAGACAAAATTAAAATCCGGAAAAATATGCCCGAAGAGAATACACAACGAAAATATAATCCTCGGTTTCTTGTTGCAGATTTGAGTTCACAGTTTGAGTGTGTACCAAATGGCGAGCCTATTCCTGGTGTTTCACGTTCCAGAGCTTCTTATTTTCCTGAAACACATCATTTTCCTGGACGGTCTCTTTCTCCCGAAAGAAATCATTCTCTTGAAAGATCTCTTCCTCCTGCCAGACCCACTCTAATGCTGAGCCTACAATTCGTATCAGGTCCAGGTCTCCTCCTGCCAGTCGCCCAATCTCAATGAATCTTAGAATAACAGTTGTAGACGACTTTCATCCGCAACATAATTTAAATGTTTAAAGAAATTTAAAACCAAAACGTAATATTAGTTTTGATCTAACGTAGGTTCAGAGTGTTTACAAATAACTGGAATTAATAATAATAATAATAATAATCTTCGAATTCATTCATTCACTTTGTCTACATTGAAGCTCCACTTTTTCTGCTCATTTTTCAAATGTTTTTTTCTGGCGACTTTTTCGGTTTACTGTTTTTGGTATTTTTTTGTTAGAAAGTGATTTCATCTTTACCCTGTTCTTTTCACAATTGAAGGGCCAGACTGCATACAGGCGTAAGTGCCAAAACCCGAATTTCACGGGAAAAACAAAAAACTGTCCAACTTTCCCAGTTTGGAATTTCTATCTTCTCTATCCTGCGTTTCAACTCTCCTCGAACTTTAAATTTTAATCTTTTATCAGACCTCTATTTTCAACTTTTTCTTCTCCTCTAGCATTAGCCTCATTGCGTTCTATTCTTTTTTAGGATGTGTTGTGAATATTTGAGGATCTTTTAAGCTAATTATATATCCTACATCTACCTTATCCTCACAGCTTCCTCTTTCCTTCCTATCTTTCTTTCTATTAATGAATTCCTCGATCGAACTTACCCTCTCGGCTCTCAGTCTTTTCTTTTATATCGTTTCTTGATACTTGCTCCCTAACTTCCTCCTTTTCCTATCCTTTTAGCGCAGAAAAATACTCCTTGGGCTGTAACCCTTTCCTATTTGCTGTCGCTATCACCATTATCCATTCAATCGATTCCAAGTAGCCTCTGCGCTGTAAGGACCGCCCTATTTATCGTAAATCGTAGAATTATGGCGCTATCTTACCCTTTTATCGTGCGTTCATCAGACACTCTAGTATATCCCACCCTGACCTTCATTTGTGCTTCTCTCTCTATTTCTTTCTCTATCTATCTACCCTGGCTTGCCGCCTCTACTCGACTCACCGGATTTTCCACCCTGCTCCCCACGCCACCTAAACTAACCTCACATACTGCCTAAACCAAATTAGCCTCAATTCGACGAACTGTCGCTTACCCCTTTACTCTCTTTATTTCTAAAAAAACAATCTTCTACTCACAAAACTTTTTTAGACACTCATACTTTCAACTCTCCTTAAATTTTATGACTATTTCAATAATCTCGGCAACACGCGATGTAAAAATGGTAATTTGTGCCAATAAGTCGAAACTAACTTTTTTACGTAATTGCAAAAGAGCATCTACTTCCGACTATATTTAAGGCCTGGTTTACTAAATTCGAACGTCTTCAAAACAATGATATACTTTGTATAATATAAATGACAGTCATTACTTACAATCGAGTTGATTTTATAATATTGGAAAATGTTCATTATTCCTGGTTGTTAACCCTTATGTACATATCCAACTTTATCCGCGTTGTTATACGCCTAGGGTACCCAAGTGCCCACCTTCCTTTTTTAAATTTTTCAACAAATAATACAATTGAAATCATTTCCTCGGCGTTTATTACAATAAGTAAATATCAAAAGTGTACAACAAAGGGACGAAGCACTTTGAAACACACTAAACACCAAAACAATTGACCTGCTGTCCCTAGCGAACCTCGCTAACGGAACAGTTATGCTGCTGTACCCCGAGTACCCTGGGTGTGTCCAAGACGTATGTATATTTTGAAGTCGATTATCTTTGCACAAAGAAATCTCAAATAAATTCTAAATACGTAATTTGTTCAGAATTGAGCTAAATAAAAACTACTCGGAGGCCCCAAGCTGAATTTTAATCTTTACTCCCCTTACATGTGAAAAAAATACCGTGGTGGGCACCAGGGTACCCGGGTGTGCACAAAATAGTTAGGTAAGGTCCGGGTGGCCGTTTTGACCAAGGAAAAAGATTTCTGGTCACTAGTCGATTTTTTGCCTGTTTCGCAAATATTTTTTACGATTATTGAAATTAAAAAACTTTGAACTCTCTTGAAGATGAAATCTTTTGATTTAAGTTAATCAAAGCTCCACTGCAAATAGAAGCACAAAATGTTTAAAATTTAAAAGAGTTACATTTTGGGTGCTCTAATTTTTAGTTCAGTTTTTATAGTTCAAATAAAAAAATTGTTAAATTAAAGAAATTGAATCTTTTAATTTGGATGAACGTGAAAAGTTTTTGCGAACAGGGGAAGAACTGGGAATTTCATTCAGTGACCAAGATTTTACTTTTAAATGAACTAATATGCAAATTAAAAACCTTTTTATGAATTTGATTACAATCCTAAGTTGAAGAGGAGAATTTTCTAAAAGAAGAATAATTCTAAGCTGGGACAGGGGATTTCATTAACAAATTATAATTTCTACTTTAAAACAGGGGATTTTAGTGAAGAATTATAATTTTGTCAATTGTGACATGAAATTCCGTCTATGAAAGCCCGAATTGTTTCTTCTCTCGTTTTTTCCTTGGCGGCGATCCTTATTTCTATTGGTGGATATAATAATATAATATATCTATAATTTTAGGTACATTTTTTAAGCTATACGCATCCCAGAATTTGTGCGACTTAAATTATATTAACCCAATTGCTATTTTCTTTCAACCTTTATTTGAGTTTGTCCAAAATGTGTAAGAATTTGATATCAATGTATGCCGGGGAAATCCAGAATTTCTGTGTTAAAAAAACTTTTTACCCTCCTGCATATAATCGCACTTCTCCTATTGACGTAAGACCGGGATAGGTAATTCTCTCTCCCGCAGAGAATAATAGGCCAGAAGAGAAAAATATACGGGAGAATAATAGGCAACGAAAATTTAATGCTGTTTTTCTTGTTGCATAGTTCAGTTCACAATTTGAGTGTTTGCCTAATGGCGAACCTATTCCGTATGTTCCTCGTTCCAAAGCTTCATATTCTCTTGACAGGCATCGTTCTCCTAAAAGGTATCTTCAACTTACTTATTCATTGGTTAAAATTTACTATACAATTGTATATCTATTTTATGCATTTTTAGTTTTTAATAATAAGGTACCTGATTACATATTATTATACAATGCATTAAATTTGGTTATTAAAATACTTACCATAATCATAAACAATATTTTCTCTTAACAAGACAAATATATTCGGCCAGGTATTCTCCTCAAGCCGAGCCTCCTCTTCGTGTCAGGTCAAAGTCTCGTTCTGCCAGGCATTTCCCTTTATGCATGCTCGGATATGAACTTGGAACACTTAGATTTGTTCGTCTTATTCCCAAAACGAATCTAAACCAACAATTCGAAGTTCGAAGATACACTCCCCCCCCACCCCCCGATAAAGCACTTCAATTGAGACCAATGGTGACGTTTTCGCAATCCATCTCTTTCGACCTTTAGAAAATCTACTCTTTTATTTGATTCACTTTTCCGGCCTTTTCATAATCTACTCTTTCCTTATATCTGTTTTACATCATTCGACGAATTACTAACATTTTCCACTTAAATCTTAGATCCCATCACAAAATCCATCTCTACTATCATTGTCTTCTCTCCTCCTTTTCTATAATCCATCTTAGATAGAAAAAGTGGTTATGCGAACTTAGCAGACCTTCGTCTCATTTGTTCATATCCAGCGCCTATAGTCGAACCGTTATAACTACAGCTATTTCAACTGTTACGGTGGATCCCGTGAAGCCGGGCAACTTAAAATTATCGTTGCTGGGCTCCGCGGTATCCGCGTACCAGACAAGTTTAAGAAGTATGTTGGCTGAGCTGGATGCCCTATCGTTGTTCTACATTAATGCACCATAATAGGTTGCACATTAGTCAGTGAGAGGGAGGTAGCATATAACTGCCTCCCAGACCAAACCACATCTAATCAGACCCCGGCGCGGGCGGATGAGTATAATGAGACGGATGGAAGTGGACAACGAGTCCGCCTCCTCTATGAATGACTTTCAATTTTTCCTGCGGTGCTGATACTTGCACACCGACCGCCGCCACAAATTATTTAATATTGACAATAATAATTATCGGAGACAAAATGTTCACTAGGAAAAATTATTAAGGATGACAATTACTGTCAGAAGATTCAAACTTTGGCAGCGACCTATGGGAATTAGAACCGGATACTTTCCAAGAGCACCAATGGCCACCCCCTCCCCTCCTAATAATTAATATCCCTTATTAACAAAATGCATACAGTTCATCAACAATAGAATTCCTCATTGGAAATGCGATAGACCACTTCCTTAGATAACATCAATTTCAGAAACAAATGTATGAACAATATAAGAATTATCTTAATAAACAATCCCTAATACATGAAACGCATAAAAAGTATATAGAAAACCTCTATCTGTTTCATGCTCTCCCAATATTCCTAAGTACCTGTGTGACTGCAAAATGTTGCTTAACAATGCCGTTTATTAATAAAAGTCAATTTTACCAAAGAGTAAAAGACTCCTGAGGTTTATCAAAACACGTCACTGGACCAATTGATCAATACTTATCACCACCGCATATTTGCATTCATGCGATAGGGAAACTTAACCCTACTCACCTCTATCTAGGAAACTAGTAATTTCAATTCCCTGATAGCAAACACTTTGAGAAATTCGATTCATATAATTGGTCTACAAAAGGGACAATCGTGCATTAAATATTATTAACAAACAAATTAGTCATATATATTAATTAATAATCAACAACTATTTGTTGTAATTTGGTAAAAAACTTGGAATTTGGTAAAGAAACCTATCACCTTCAAAATCCATTAAAAATTTATCCTCTCATACTTAACTATGAATATATAAATATATGTATGTATATGTATAATTTTCTGATTTGAGTATTAATTGATTACAATACTTATTTTATCCTAACGGGAAATAAGTGATTGGAAATACTAATCAATTTGTTTTATCCTGTTGATATCGAGGATTTCGAATTTAATTTAGATTAGAGATGGTTAATTTGATTCAATTTATTTAATTGAGTTAAATTGTCCTTAATTTAAACTATTGAGTTATTAACTATAGACAATTGTTAAACCTACATTTTTTTTGCGAAAAAACTGACAATAAAATTATTCTTAGCTGACATGGAAAGTGGAATCCTACATCACAGGAGTAAGAGATTGTTGCTGAGTATTAAATATAAGTTCAACATCCACATTTCCTCAATAGCAACAGAGCACACTTCGCGTGCCCTGAAAAATTGGTTATTTTTAAAAATGTTTCAATCAGCATTTTGTAGTCACGTAAACAACGTCCAGTCTTCATGATCACAGTCGCTAGGCAAAGTCCAAATGCA
>UWNZ010062971.1:0-11652 GCA_900474215.1 Andricus inflator
ATCTACTTCTCTGCTTCTGAAAAATAAAATACAAAAATAATATTTTTTAATGTCCCAATTACTAAGGCTATTTCATAAGTACTTGGTTTATCAAAATATTTTTTACCTTTGTGCTGATACGATGATATATCCGGAATAGGTTGTGTCAAAATTCAATTATTCCAAGAATCCAAGTTCCAAAAGATGACGAAAAAAAATTTTGAATCGAGATTACAAAATACTTTAGGAAAAAGTCTATAGTATGAATTAGTTTAATTTGAGGTAAACTTTTCTGGAAGCCAAAGGAATTATTTTTTAATTTATATATCATTCTTATAAGTACACATGGACGAATTTCGAATTTATATTTTGCAGATAAATGTAACATTTCAATTCAAATATATTTTTTGCATCCACATGTTGAAAGCCTGAAAATTAAGTCTTAAACGGAATTAATTAAATTAATCGAAATAATATTTCAAAAATTTTGAAGAAAAATCTTTTCAATCATTTTTTATTCATTTATTTTTCATTTCGAGCAAAATAGGTTAATTTTCAATCCAAGAGATGCATTTTTATCCAAGAAGATCAATTTTCTACTAAGATAGAAACATCTTCAACAAAATACAAAAAGAGAAATTTTCAACAAAACAACTGAATTTACAACCAAGAAAGATTTTTCAGTCAGTAAAGAAGAAAAAATCTCATTAAAAAATGCTGAATTTTTAAGATAGACAAATTTTCTACAAAACAGTTAAGTTTTGAACTCGACAATATGAATTTTTAACAAAAAGAAAGGTAATTTTCTACTATATACTTCAATACAAAAATATACGAATTTTCAACAAAACTGTTCAATTTTGAACCAGAGAGATGATCCTTCAATCAAAAAGATAAATTTGTATCAAACTGGTCCGACTTTCAACCAAAATGTTGCATTTTTTACCAAAAAAGGATGAGGTTTTTAATGAAATAATTGCATTTTGAACAAAACAATTAAGTTTTATAAAAGACATAGTGGAGTTTTAGTTAATCTCTTTTACTGAGAGAAAAGGTTATGAAAGGTTTAGGTTAAAAAGAAACATCTCTTTATTCAACTTGTGAACAATAATTTCGAACATTAGTGAAAAGCAACAATGTCGTGAATCTCTTTTACATTCTCATTCTAATGAGAAGGTATTAGTTTAATGTAAAATTTGATTTTGTCGATTTTCATCAAATCTTCACGTTTTGAAACCCCCTAAGTCAGAAAAAAGCAATTTGTACGAAGGGGTCTGTCTGCATGTCATTCTGCCTGTATCCTGTAGGCAGGATTGTTTTCTAGAGACTGGTTAGATTGGATTGAGCTTTGGCACACAATTTTAGGACATACGAATAAAGTGAGATTTTCTTAATAAGTCGTTTTTGACTCACGGTCAAAAATCGGTCAAAAATCAAAAGTAAAAATCATCTTCATCAATGGTAGACACCATAGCACCACCAAGATGCATCTTGTCAACATACTCAGTCTTCGTCTTAATGGAACTGAAAATAAACATCAAAATGAAGTATTTTGATGTATACTGATACATAAACTTGCAAAAAAATTATTCGATGGCTCGCTGAACGTCATCATAGGCCACAATTACGTTTCGTTTTTAAATATATGGCACATGGTGTTCTTCGTCGTAAAAATACGCCTACTTTTTGACAATTGACAAGTTTGTTAATATCCGGTTACACTATAAAATTGTGGTTCATCTTTAGTGACTGGTGCACCTCTGCCAATTTTTGGTGGGTTAGCCAGAGTATAGGATACTCCACTGAAAGGAGGTCCTAGTATTAAATCGCTTGGTGGAGAAAATGGCTAATTTCAGTATTTCATAACAACGCCCTGTGGGGCGGATTAGTTAAAAAATCATTAGAGAAGTATGACCAAATTTCTTCTGCGTGTAATCGTTTCCTCGAAAGTCGAGAGTCTTTAAATGAATAAAGTTCACATACGGGGATGTTCTTCTAATATCATATAATTTGTTAGCATTCGCTTAATTACGATCAGCTGCTGGAGATTATATGAGACGCTATTCATCAAATCTTTCTCTAAGTTAATAATATTATTAACAAGTTTTTATCGCAGAGTCGGATCACTCAATGCTCTATAATATGAAATTCGGAACAAATAAATGAACATGGCATATTTTATGATAATAAGGGCCTATCTTTCGGCATCTGCATGCATTCAAACGATTTCTCGACATTTTATACCTAAAATAAATTCTGTAGGTTTAAAAAACGGCAAAGTTGTACTCAAGATGTTAGTATTTTGAAAAACTACTATTTTTTCATAAAAAGCTGGAATGCTGCGTATCAATTGTGGGTTGACATCTTTTTTAGAAGATGCATAATTTTTTTTGTGCTCATAAGTTGTGTTCTAGGATTTTTGCATAAAATTTGATTAATCTGAATGATCTAGAATTCCGGCATTATTCGCGGATTCAAATATAAAACTCACTTATTGTTTGGCTTTTGCGTAGATTAATCGTACATGCCACTCTTCGTAGGTAAGGTTATAAACTTTTGGTCCTTTTTCAAGAGATCGTTGAACCATTTAAATCCATTACAATCTAGATGAGCATATGAATCATTGCTTTCAAAAGAAGCGTTTGCAGCAAATACAATGAAATCGTAATACACGTGAGTGCAAAGATGTACATCGGTGCCCTTTATCTCTACCGTGGGTACCACCTTATCACCTGGGAAGTTTATTGTATAGTAGCAATAAATGATTCCCGAAAATAATAATAAAATATTTAGTTTAAAAAATCAATATTGATAATTTAATTTCATCATTCAGAATCATTCATTATATCACTTAGTCCTAAAATCTTCAGCAGGCAATGGCAACTTACTGCATAAAGCAAAAGCTGAGCATATTCCAAGAAGAAGTATCCGCTTATGCATCTGTAAAAAATAAAATCACAATATTGGAAAATCAGTTAATATTGTACATGCATTGGGTGTTCATTGGTGTATTCTTCTTTGCATTATTATTTACTTTTGTTCATTATTTTTCGTATAAAATTGGCATCACTTTAAGTATTTACTAACGTGAGAAAAAAATTAACGATTATTACTTTTGGGTGAAAAAGCTGTCCTGCATGTGTATGGATATGTATGGATTATTCCCTATAAAGGGACTCTTCTGGCATATACGACTGTAGTATGGTAGAAGGGTGAAAGAGCCTAGCTAACACGGCTATTACAGGATCCCTGGGTCGAGGTCCCTCCCGGACTGATATCTAGTTAAAAACCGGAACAGCTGCCCAGAGGACTAACAACTGTGGGTGGTGGTGGTGGATACGATCTACCTGGAATCATTGCTTACTGCGGAACAATTCAAGCTCTTCAGAAAGGTCACCTTGAGGGCGCTCGAAGAAGTGTCCCAAAATCAGTAGAGAAAATTCGGGACCTCCTTCTGCAGGGTATGGGTCTTCGTATTTGTCGCAGCATACCCAGAGGCTAAATCTGATATGCAAAATACAGTCGCCGAAGCAAAGCTCTGTGAATTTGACTTTGTCGGCTTTCATGAAATCTCCACGTTTTGAAACACGTTTTGAAATTAAAAAAATGGTGCATTTGAATTACTTCAAAGGATGTTGAGGTGGGCCCTGAAGTCTTTTAGCCGATACAAGTCTCCTGATTCGGATGGCATATGTACCCGGTCTTCTGACAGGAGGCTGCAGGAATCATCATAGGTCTGGTCGTGAGACTTCCTATGGCTAGTCTGACAATCCGATGTGTCCCGACGGCATGGATAGGTACGCGAGTAGTCTTTATTCTGAAAGCAGGCAGAATCGAGTATAATTCACCCAAGAATTTACATGTCATCAGCCTCACATCTTTCCTTCTAAGAACGGTGGAAAGACTTGTGGGTAGAAATATCCGCAACAAGCTATTATTGAGCAGGTCACTATACAAAGAGCAATATACTTAAAGGAATGGTCACTCGACTGAAACGGCCCTAAGCGGAGCAGTAAACCAAATCAAGGAACCACTGAAACACAAAGTCTACGATTGAGACTCATATGGTCATCGAAGGAGCCTTCAACTACACCTATAGATAGATGATCAGGGGGCCATGATTGCACATGGTGTTCCAACTGCTGTCGTGAAATGGACCTGCCACATATTGGGCAACAGGAACCTGACAATAACTAAGGGTAACCACTTTATGTAGAATCGCTTATTTGGGATGTACGCATTGAGGAGTTTTATCGCCCCTGCCTCGGTGCTTGGTAGTGGATAAACTGCCTCATTTACTCACGAGTTAGGGCTACCACGCTATAGACTACGCGGACGAAATACAGGTCATCGTGCGCGTCTAGCATCTGGATGCGCTATTCAGTGTAATTCAGCACCCACTGGGGATTGTGGATACCTGGTGCAAGATAAGCGGATGGTCGGTCAATCCGAGTAAGACGAATCCAGTTGTATTCACCAGAACAGAGGTAATTTGTCCTAGTAAATGATATCTTTTTCGATTAAACTGAATTTGATAGTATTTCACCTTTGTTTTCTACTGATTTCTATAATAATAATGATGACTATAATAATAAAAGAAGAACGATGTTCCAAGACTTATGTTCCATTGAAAGCTAGATTACCTCAGTATTGAAAGATTATACATCAGCTGTTTGAGAGTATGCCAATTGTGTTTTGATTGTGCTGACTAAATACTTTAGTTTGAAATATATCATGATTTGAAAAATTCGGGTAAGAGGTTTTTTAAAAAAGAACCAACTTTACATTGAATCATTTTAAGTTTTAGCAACAAACATTCTTGTCTCTTTACAAATTTAAAAATAGAAGTTGGAAATGATTATCGGCAGAACTTTGTGGTGTACAATTCTGGTAATTATTTATTTTTTGACGATGAAACGGCAAACAAAGTGTGACAGAAGCTTATTTTGTAAACCTTTGAACGACAATTTTGTGAATTTCTATGATTTTTTTAATTCTTCAGAAATAAACTTAATTGATTATGATGAGTATAAGGAAGAAAGCGATCGATAGAATAGGGGTGTAATTCTAAAGACGACAGATGAAATCGCGTTCGATTGGCGATTTATTTGTAACTTTTCCACTTGCTTATTAAAGAGACCATGGCAGTTCAATAAGTTGTCCCAGGAATCATCAGCGATGCAATTCGATAGCCAGAAATTCATACCACATACCCCCGTACGCAAGAAGAAGAAGCTTTCATTACCATAAACTGACTAACCGAGAGTGGTTTCTAACGACGTGACTCGACTGACGGCAAATGTAAATTATTATTTGTACCAGTCACTTTTCGCACACGTGTTATTTGGGAATATCACGATTCTGCACTTGCTGGTCATATTGGAGCTGAAGAAGCTATGCACGCCGTGCAACCCTAACCACGAGTTATCAAGCAAAGCAGCTGGTTACAATGCCAAGTTGGCGCAGGCCCGGCTTGGGCCTCTCCAAATCATGGAACAGATCCCAGGCGAGGGTTATTCTATACAATTAAAATCGCTGTCAAACTATCACGATAATGACTTCAAACGGCTGCACAAGTTCAAAGTCATCAACAATTAATCAGATGTCAACGAGCAGTTACACTCCCCGCTTAAGCATCTAGATGAAATCCTCGGTGAGGATGGTGCTCAGACCTACCTGAGTGCGTAGAAAACACTGGGGGTGCGAAACGTTGCAGGTAATCATCCAAGCAGGGTAATAGTCAGCTGATTACTCCAAACTGAGGTAAATTTTCCTTGGCTACAGGCCAACTTCAAATCCAACTCCAACTCTCCGGCAGAGTCCGCCGGAGATACCTGCGATTTACCAAGCAAAGTTTACCTCAGTTTGGTTTACCCACCTCGTGGGACCTCGCGGGACCATTACGGGACAGAGTACCAGTTAAGCTGAATTCGAGTTCGATTGTAGAACGTAATTTCTCGAATTCGCAGATAGCAATTTGATATTTCTTGAAGTTACCGCTTGGATATAATTGTTTGATTCTTGAAGAAATACTTATAAAGCATTATATTTGGCAGTTGATTTTAAGACTTACTGTTATTAACATTTAATTTTAGAAATTAATAAATTTCACGGATGACTGTAAAAATAATATATTCTTGAATTCTTATCCTTAATATAGGTAAAATCCTACAATTTCAAAATTAAACGTATACAAATTTTAAGCTATCATTTCAGACTGCTTAACAGTCAAAAATGTGCATTACTGAAATATTCTGCTCTAATTTTTTTAAATTCATAATTTAGAGAATCTCATCTTTTCAAACCTTGAAATGCATTTCAGCGAACGAAGAAAGCTGCCGCATAATTTTCAGATCACAGTACGCCAGTGTCTTTTTTGTGTCCGCTTATCGTCTAGCAGAAATACTTATAGCTAATTTTAGAGAAGTGAATTTTCACTTACATAAAATCGCCTTAATCACTAATAAAAACAATAAGTTTTAATGGGCTTAAAATGAAGAATTTATAAAAATATGGATTATCAGAGATATAGAAAATTCTTTATTTTTCCGAATGGGATTGATGCAAGAATTTAACATTTGTTACTACATACTCAGTTCAAAGTCTTTAGAAGTGTGAAGTTTCCTCCACAACTTTCACAGAAATCATCTTAATCTATGCCATACACCATGGCACCAACAAAATTTATGTCCTGAGAATATTCAGCTTTCACCTTAATGGAACTGAAAATAAACATTGAAATGAAGTGTTCTTATCTTTACTGAAATACACATTTGAAAATACATCGATCTGAAGACTCAACGAACATCATCATAGGCCATAATGTGGTGTCCCTTGAAAATATATGGCACTTTCTTTCCGTTGTCGTTGAAATACATAATTCCATTTTTTTAAGAAGCCACAATATTCCAAATGTCATATTACAGTGTCACGGTGGTCTTTGTTAGTGAATGGTGCGCCTCTACTATCTTTTTTTTTGTTAGCCAAAGTATAGGATAATCCGTTCAAAGAATTTCCCAGTATTAACTTGTTTGGCGGGGCATCTTGGGAAATCCAGTATCTCACAACATAATTCTATGAAGAACGTTGATTAGAAAAGCATTACGCAAATTTAAAGGAAATGTATTTCTACTTCCAAAATTAAGAAATAATTTTAAATCTATATAATGAATTTTAAAATAACAAACTTGCAAGAATTACTGGGTTTCTGCAAAGTGTGTATTACAATTTAATCACAATGGACTTAAAGTCTTTAAAAACTGAACAATGCTTAAAATAGTGGCTTTCAATGAAGCTTTCAATATAAAAAAATTTAAAGCTAATTCTACATGAAATAGAAAAATTTTCAATTAAAGAAGTTTTTAATTGAAAATATTAAACTTGTACCATAAGAAAGGCAGTACTCCAAATAGCACAATTTCGAAGTTAAAGAAGTTAACAACTGAGCCATTTTAAATTTGTTGGATGTAAAAATGATGTCCATTTAAATCGAATTGTACAATATATTTCCAATAAAACAACTTCTGCTTTAAAAAGCCTCATACCTAAGAGATAAATATTTAAAAATGAACAAAATTGAACTACTTCAAGCTAAAAAAATTAATTTTTTGATTTCTTCAGAAGCAGAGGATACTATTGTGTTGGCTTGGGTGTCAATACATTTTTTTATGCTAAATATTTAATTAGTGTCATTTACTGGTCTAATATGCTAGAGAAACAAGAAAAAATATTAAACCAGTTATCGACACTAATTCAATATTTGATATAAAAAAAAACTTGACTAATTTAAAAACTTGTGCCACCAATAAGAGAACTTACAATGTTTCTCTTGCGTTCATCCACATTTTTCTTTCATGAATGATATATTGGACTTATAAGACCAACAGAAGACTCTTGCTCTGAATAGAGTTTTGGTAAGAACTGAATGATTAAATTTATGAAGTTCACGTATCTGAATATTCCTTTAATATCATATAACAACCTAACATTTGCTTCAATAGTATCAAATAATACAAATAAAATGAGATCGTTTTTATCAAGTTCTTTCCTGAGTATTCATATTTTTCACGTAGTTGACAACAATATTAACAGTTCTTCCTCAAAGTTTCGGATCAGTAAATGCTCTGTAAAGTAAAATTTAGAAAAAATCAATTAATATGGGACAACCGGTCCATTTTTAATGTGTAAGGGGAATAAGCGCTAATATTTGCGGTATAATCTTAAAAATCAAGTTATCGATGTTATTGATTGTGACATTAAATTTACTTCTGATAAATAAAATAAGCGCATTGAATCAGATCTAATCTATATAATTAAATTTCTTGTCATACGAATACTGATTTTATCTTTAAAGAGATGACGATCAAAAGATATGAGACTAGGGGAAATATCCCTGACACTATAATAAACTATAAAATTAATGAAGTTGCTCAAGCTGTTTTGGATTTTTGGACACATGTGAATTTGATAACTGAAAATTTGATGCTTGATAGTAGTCTCGCATCTGATTTGAGAGAAGAAAGTGACATCACTTCTGAAATTAAGATACCTCGACTAATGAGAGTTTCAGGAAATGTTCTTTTTCAAAAATTTTCCATTTCTGAGACTATTAGGCGAAATAAACTTTCTAGTGACTACTTAGGTATAAAGATAAATTTAAAATGTGTTATGACAATATATTTAGAGGTTTTTCAGAAATACAATTTATTAAGCAGTTTTTAGAACAATCTATTTTAATCAATAAATTGATGCAAGGATTGCATGGAACCGATAACTCATTTATGAAAGCTATGGCTAATGAAAATCGACTGATCCTATTGCAATGTGCTTCTTGCGAGTATGCGGTCTTTTTGTGCAATCAGGGATTATCTAAATTCTTCCAAACATTTCTTGGTTTTAAGAAAGCTGATTCATTATCCGTCCGTAATCTTCTATTATTTGTGGAAATTAAGGACAATAAATTTCTAATTTCAAATATTGAAGATTCGACTATAATAATGATAATTCTTCTAAGCAGTTTTCTTATACCAGTACTTCGTTTCTTTTTTTAATTTTTCTAAACTACAGTTCTACTGAAGAACCAAAAAAAATAAACGTTAGAGATTTTCTAGTTGATAATACTGAGTCTTCGGTAAAAATTAGAAAACTAAAGCTATACCTGTTTCGTCTTGAAATCAAAGGAAAAAACAAGAAAAAGAAGTGAGGAGGCAAAAAGTGAAAATTTTTGCTATAAACATCATATAGCTCGACTGAGAATGTTATTAATTTTGTGACGCCACGCTCTCCGTATTTTGAGAGGATTGAAAATGTAGGCGTGTTATTTGTAAGAGCGATTTATATTGTAATAAAAATTACGTTTCCTGTTCATCATGTTGTGAATCTTAATTACAGTGTCGAATCGTTCTTCTTCTATCATTTTTTGGATTTTAAGATCACCAATATCTTATGAGATAAATGGCTAGTGGCTTCATACCATCTTTAATCTGGTATGTTAAAAGTCATCCTCAGTTTAAAGTCCATCCCTTCATTTTAACCTGACACCACGATATCGCCCGGTTTTAACTACAAGTTACTCGATATTTCTTCACGTCTTATACGCTCGATCCAAGAATTTTTTTAAAAATAAGCTCGCCATTATTTATTTATTGCTGTCGATTTTCATGTTATCAATATGTATAATGTCCATTATCGCTCATATCTTCTCATTTTCAATTAATCGTTTCGTCCTATTTATTGCTTTGTTGTTGCTCGATATTTGCGTACGCCTTTATGCATGCTAATTTTACATATGCATTTTGCCGTCACAAATCTTCTCCTCCTTTTCAATATTTATAACTGAACAATTTTACTTTTGTATTTTCCTAGTGGTCAAATTATACGTTATTCTTATTCTAAATTTGGCATACATATTTACGGATCACATTGAAAGATTTATTATTTGTATGTTATATAATTAACCAAAATAATTTTTTTCAATTATGGATACATTTATTTTATGTATGATTTCTTTATAGAACAAATATGCAGGTTAGGAATAATTGGATTTCAGGTAATAATTTATATCATAAATGCATCATTAAAACTGTAAATGTACATTGTACGAAGTACAATGTCCAGTTTAAGACTTCAGGCGGAAAAATTATATTTCTTTTGTACACAGTGGAAAAAACGATGGATTTTTTCATTTGCGCAATACAAAAAAAGAAATGAAACAAATTAAAACTATGTATCATTTTCCCATTACGTATAGTTTATTGTCTGGAAGAAAAAGAAATTGCTTAAAATGTGAGTATTTCGTTAATTTTTTTCAGAATAGTAATTGCGTTATTATTTGCGATTAAGAATATCGCATCATAGAGACCTATTTAAAACCATTATTGAAAATCGTCTAACAAAACTCTCTTTCTTGAATATCGGTTTCACTCAGGCGAGATTTTTTATCTCAAATCGTGTGAAGGCCAAAAAATAAAAATGAGGCGCTTAACATACAATCAGAAATTACGTATTAAATTGGGTAAATATTCGTAACTAGTGTCTATTATTAGAATTCGATTTTCATGTCTTAGTTATTCATCAATATCTACTTAAATACTTTTTATTATTTTACCTGCAGCCCCTTTTTAAAAATATATCTCGTCTAATTTTTATTCAAACATTATTCTTTTTTTATTTTGCAGAAAGTATATTCAAAGAATTTACAAATCACATCGAACTTTTGCTCGGAACAATTATCTAAAACTTTCAAATCTATATCTCGTATAATTTTCGAGATATCGATCTTGTACATTAAAATGATTGAATTTGAAGAATAATTGGAAAATATCGATAATTTCAAAATTTTTGAGTAACTTGGAATGGGGAGGAGTCGTGGTTAGTTGGAAAGGGGGAGAGGGTGCAACAAATTTATCAGAAATTAGTATCAAAAATTGAATATTGCAAAATCTAATCGAGAAATCGGTTCAAAAGGTTCAGATTCATTTTCTGTCAGAACATCCTCTAGGAATGCTCATGAAAGGGTTTTAACCCCGGATGTCGTAATCACTTCACAGCTTTTTTTGTAGTAACAATTTGTCTAGGAATAACTTTAATTTCTAGTTTACTGAATGCCACTCTATTTACATCTGAATGGCTGCAAAATACCTAACTCATAATTTAATCATGTTCTAAGGAGCAGTATTAACTGCTACAAATGAAGAAGTGCCCATGCAGGTGGAAAATGTTTGACCTTCTCCCACCGGATTTCGTTAAACCTAGCTGTTCTTTTTAGTTTCCACGTGCTCACCAAATTTCGGAGAACCTAGGCACGGAAGGTTCCTAGGCTTCTAACTTGAGTATCCTTTTACTCAACTTTTCTTTTTAGAATATTTCTTTTTGATTATTCTGCAGGATTTTATACTTCAAACTAAAATCAAGTATTGAGTCCTTTCTAAAAGAGCTAAGTGGAATTCAAATTTCAGAAAAATTTCATCTCTTATGTTTGAAATTATTCTCATTTAACTATAAATTATCATTCAACAATCATTATCATGTCAACTGCCATTACTATAAATGAATTTGATACATATATGTAAGTATGTAAACCTCTTCTTATGGATTTGTGAGTTCAAATAAGAAGTCATATATACAGGGTGTCCCATTTTAAACAGACCACTCAAATATCTCGAAAAGTAAGAG
>UWNZ010063336.1:0-15999 GCA_900474215.1 Andricus inflator
TTTTTTGGTATTCATTTCTAATGCCTTCAGGGACATCATTATGAAGGAAAAAAAAACTTTATCTTTTTTTCCGGAAATCGACTTTTTTCGAGCTAATTTCCCCGGACTAATTATACCTTTCTAGTTGTATGTTTTTTTTCTATCTTCAAGTTATGTCAGGGCATCTGTACTAAAGCCGGGATGTCGCGACCAAGTCATGACCGTCTACATACCAACCAATAAAGCTCCAGTAACATACTTAACAAACCCAAGTACTTGGACGCACTATCAATTCAGTATACATTTTTTTACTGAAAATTGGTATCTTTAAGACAAAATTATCATTTCCTAGGAAAAATAAGAAAGTTATAAGAATTTCAGGTTATGTGCGAGTCTTTTCAACGGAGATGCACATTAAAAAAATCTATACATCACACTAAGTGATTTTAAGGTTTTTAAGGATTTTCTTAACGAGGATGGATATTTTAAAGAAAAAGATCAGTAAGTACTGAGGAAAACCAATGAGACTTAAGAATTTAAGGTTATATGTACGTTTTTAATGAAAATTGGTATTTTGAAGAAAAAATCATCACTTCCTGAAGAAATCTAACAAAAGCTCCAATTTGAGGCTGTTTTTATATTTAACCATCGGAAATAGGTGTTTCAAACGAAAAAACCATCAAGATTCATTGAGAAAAGGTATAAAAAGCATCTATAATTTGAGATTATGTTTTTTGAACGAAATGGATGGTTCAAAGAAGCTTAATAAGTTTTGTAGAAAATAACAAGCTTTAACAATGTGTGGTTAAGTTCAGAAACGTATTTTCAACGAAAAGTGGTACTTCTTATTAAAAAAGTCTTCAATTCTTGAGGAAATTAATAGAAACAATTTTTAGCATTTAAATGTTACGTTGAAATTTTGAAAACGAAAATGGATATTTTAAAGAAGAATCGTTAAGCATATTGACGAAAGTCAGTAATCCAGTCATTAACAATTTTAGGTCGTGGTTACGCAATTCCAGCGAGAATTGATATTTTCAAGAAAAAATGATCAATTATTGAGAATATCTGAACAGCTTTCAGAATTGTAAGGTTATTTTTTCATTTTTCCGCAAAAAATCGGTATTTAAAAAAAAACAATTCTTGATGGAGGCTAACAGCATATTTCTTTAAAAGATCCTATTGCCTTAAAAAAAGCATAATCTTGAATTATTTAAGCTTGATGGCTCAAACAATAGTTGGTCATTTTTCTTTTGGAACATCGATTTTTCCGTTGAAAATCCCCTAACAGAGCCTCAAATTAATCAAGCTCATTATACCTTTTCTCAATGCATAATGATTTTTTAATTTAAAATATTAATTTGCATAAAAAACATAAACCTAACCTCAAACTGTTCAAACTTGTTGTATCTTTTTACAAAATATTTAATAATTTTTTCTTTTAAATTATCCTTTCCCGGAAGAGTTCTACCAAAAAGTTTCCTGATCTAGTCAAAAGTCAAAGAGCTACTGTACTTTAAATATAATAACCAAAAATCTTATCTCTAACGGCTCTGATCAGATTTCTGTGCCTCCTGGAAGAGTTCAACCAAAAAATCTAGTGACACTTTTCCATCAAGTCAGGTCAAATTAATTTGAATTTCAGTCAAAAAATTTTATTCTTTTAAAACTAAAAACTAAAACCTATGGGGAACTCTAGAAATATTAACCTCTTCACAGTCAGGCGAAAAAGAAAATGTGCCGAAAATGTTTTTGAGAAAAAACACTTCAGAAACACGTGAACTTTTCAGAGTCTGTGTTTTTGGGGTCGCTGAAACCAAATCTGAAGTTGGATTTTCAGAATTCAAAATGGCGGATCCAATATGTCGGACATCAAATAGTAAGAATATTTTGATCTGGATGAAATTAGTGGAATATGGGCTTTTGGTGTCGCTGATTTCAAAGCTGATGTTGAATTTTTGAGTTTAAAAATGGTGGATCCAATATGGCGGTCATGAGTTATTAAAAATATTTGGACATTGATAAAATTGGTGATGCTTAGGTTTCTGTGGTCGCTGAATCGAAACCTTGTGTTGGATTTTCAAAATTCAAAATGGCGGATCCGATATGGTGGACATGAATTACTAAAGATGTTCGAATATTGACAAAATTGGTTATAATTAGGTTTTTGGGGTCGCTGAATCGAAATCTGATGTCTGATTTGAAAAATTCAAAATCACGGTTCCAATATGGCGGACCAAAATTATCAAGAATGTTTAGAACTTGATTGGATTGCGCATATTTACGCTTTGAGGGTTTTTGAAATGAAATCTGATGTTGAATTTTCAAAATTCAATATGGCGGACATAAAGAAGGAGTCAATAACCGCCATGTCCTCGTTTTGTAACTCTAGGTTCGGCTGAGAGCGGCAATTAATAAGAACCATTCACTTTGTAACATACCCTTATACTACCATGTTTATCATTTGTTAACTTGAAATTTATTATGCCGCATTGGATATATTACATTTTTAGTTTAACAGCATCAAAAACATAAATATGGATAATCCGATAAAGTTCTAGACATTTTGGGTAATTCTGGACAACCATATTGGATCCTCTATTTTGAGTTTTGAAAATCCGACACCTGATTTCAATTCAGCGACCCCAAAAAAAGAATCATCCATTTTATAAAGATCCGAACATCTTCAATAATTCATGTCCGCCATACTGTATCCGCGATTTAGAATTTTGAAAATCCAACATCAGATTTGAATTTAGCGACCCCAGAAACCCTAATCTACTCAAGCACAATTAAATTGGACCGCGTTCAATAATTTTCATTAAAAATTCCCACACATGTATCATGACGCAAAATTCTAAAAAATGTGTGAAATTTGTAATATTGAGTGCAACTTCACAGAGATGTGCATGTCTGGCTTGAAATAATCAAATCTCAAGCGTGCACGTAATCGTGCACAGATGGAACCAACCCAACTGTGTACGTATGCAGATGGTACACGTCTGCACACTCTGATTTGCGTATAGCTTGAAATATGTACTTAAAGTTATGGATATATTATATGATTATATTTACCAATATAACTGAGGATAAATCCAACGTTTAGAACTAGAGTATAAAAAATCCTCATTATTTCGAATTAGACAAAAAATGTATTAATGTAGTATTCAAGAGTTTGATTAAAACTGTAACAAGTGAGGATTCTAGTGCTTTCTTTATATATGTCATATATACTATAGCCATTATCTAATAAATTATCAGCTTATCGCTTTTGTTTTATGAGACACTTGCATTTCGTCACAATCCTTTCAGCGAAAAAATTAAGCTTATGAATTCGTTAAAACTGTTATCACGATTTATATAACCATTTATATTTTAGCGAAATACGGTGCTAACATGGAACATTTATATAATGTCTACTATAACAGCCTATTTGAATCTTTAAAAACCTGATGTAAATTCTGTAAAATATGCTATCATTATCCTTCCTTTTTGATAATTTCTATAATAATTATATAGCGCTATTATGAAATAGTGTTCAGGAAAACTACGTATTCAGTAAAATGATATTTGCAATCTGCTTTCATTTGTTAATAACAAGAGTGGCTCTACTTTAATTTGCTCGACGGTTTCTGAGCGTCACATCTATCTGAATATTTTGGGTGACAAAATTGTTAGTATCTTCGAGTTCCAGCACATTGACTTTTTTTGTCTAATTTGACTGTACTATACACCAAATTTCACTTATTGCTGGACACATGCTGTATAGTCTCTAGCCAAATCGGAATAACACTGAACAGTACCTGTTATTTTTATAAAAAATTATCACGAAGTAATGCATAGTGTAACCATTTTCCTTTAGAAAAGGACAGTTGAAAAAAAAGTACTGAAAAACTCATCACATGTGATTCTTAGTTAAATTCAACCAGCATTCAACAACATTCATTATTTTTATGAACATTAATGGTAAACAATTTCACAATTTATACCTTTTTCAAACAAGAGAAAGGTGTTACTGATCACGTTTTTCACCACATGAAGTTGCATGAAGAACAATTTAATAATTTACAAAATGTTTTAAATATGATTATTACAAACACTTGAACCACTAAGTATATTTCACAAGGGAGACGCCATTTTTCCACATAATGGAAGCGGCCATTACGCAGCTTTTAATACAAATCGACTCATTAAATAATATTTATTTACAAAAAATGTTTATCAAAAAAATAATGAACTTTCTTCAACGCTAATTCAATTTTACTAAGAAGTACACATGAAGTAGTATCAAGTTTTTATCGAATCTCAGTGAATCTAAAAATAATTTCTAATAAAATCAAAATCTAAGGCAAATCTCGACGGAAATTACCGGAAAAATAATTACGGAAACAGAAATTACCCGAAAGTTAAAAATTAATGAACATACATATATATTTTGTTAATTGAATAAAGGCGGAATAATATTAGATATTCTATTATTACATGAAATGTTTAATTATTTTGTAGAAAAGGCATTCTGCTGCTTTAAAGTTTACCTGCTTCGTTGAACAATCATCTCTTCTGGTTGAAAATTCAACTCCAACCACCCAAGGAAAAAGCAGTCAGTACACCGGTCAACTGAAGCAAGATAAGTTGTTGATTCTACTAAATAAGGCAAGATTAGTCCACCATCCAATCTTCTAAGAGAAAATCAGTCACTGATCTGGCCAACTCAGGCAGTATCAGTTAGAGATCCATCAGTCGGTGATCCTACCAGCCAAGGTTAGATTTATCAGTCATCTTGTCTTCTACGGAAGATCAGTCACTGATCCGACCATCGAAGGCAAGACCATTACGTGGTTGAACCAACCAAGGCTAAATTAGATAGTAATCCAACCAAATAAGGCAAGTTTAGCCAGATATGCGGTAAACTAAGGCAGGCTCTGACGGTGATCCAACCTAGGCAAGACCAATCAGTGTTCCAAACCACTAAAGTAAAATCAGTAAGTTATCCGGCCCACTAGGTTAATATCAGCCTTTGAGCTAGTTAGCTAAGAGAAATGCAGCCACTGAACCGTTCAGATAAAGCATGATATTTTATTGCGCTGACCAGCTGAGCAGAATTCTTCATCCAAGATATTTTGGTATATAAATTTATTACAAAAACCTCATCGAGCAACATCTACCGTGATTTGCAGAATCTCTTTCTCGTTTCTTCAGAACTTCCAGAAGTGGAACATCTATCGTGAGAAATATTGGTTCCATCCTCTTTCAAACATCAATAATATCTATTCTTGGTAACTTTCCTTGCATTAGTTCACTGGATAACTAACAGTTCTTGCCTTAATTGGTTGGATCATTGACAGACCTTGCCTTAGTTGTTTGGAATTTTGATCACTGACAGATTGTGCATCAGTTGATTAGCTCGCTGACTGATCTTGCTTTAGTTGTCTGGCTCACCGACTGAACTTGCCCAAGCTGGCCGGACAACTGGCTGACCTTGCCTCAGATAATCGGATCATGGACTATTCTTGCCTCACTTAGTAGTTCCACTGACTATTGTTGCCTTATATGATTGACTTACAAACTGATCTTGACTTAACATGCTAGATAACGGACAAATCCTGCTTTAGTTTCCAAAATCAATGACTAATCCTGCCTTAGTTGGGTGGATAACTGACTTATCTGACCTTAGTTGGTAGGACCATCGACTGATCTTGCTTATGCAGCTAAATCACTGACTAATCTTGCCTTAGTTAGTAGGATCACAATGCTTTTGACGCCCTTTGCATACCGAGTAGCTGTGGGCACCTTTGCTTTCGCAAGAAGGGCTTTGAAGAAGAGAACAACTTTAATTTACCTTTTAAAAAACTGGAATATTTCAAAATCTTTGATGCAGAGTTTAAAATCAATAAAGAGTGCTGCTATGGTTTTGTGTGTTTTTCCTTATATTGGTCCTTTATCCCTTTCACAGTTTACAAGAAATGTAATCTTGCATTTTATTCAGATTATTTATTATGTTGATTTATTTTATGTAGCTTAGTCTATTTCTTTGAATGTACTAATTATTTAAATAAAAAGTACCCCATAATTTTAAAAAGGGCGTCAACCAGGAAAGTAATCAGAGCAAGATTAGGAAACGACTGGACATTCCATTCGGGCTGCTAGGTTTAGCCTCAGTCGGGGCTTGCGTTTTATCACGTATCTGGCCTCGTTCAGATTGCCATGTAGGATCAATTTAGTCAGATCCGGGCCCGATGGAGGATACGAAAAAAATTCTGCATGGGAAGCTCTAATCTCTATAAATATGAATTCCTTGATGATATTTATACACTGAAAGAAATGGTTATTTGAGCCAAGTATTTAGTTTGTAAAATATGGTACTGCTATTTTATTAGTTGGGACACCCATTTTATTATTTGATGGTACTAATTGAATATTTGCTGCAGCTAATTAAATTGGTATGCCAACTAATAAAATAGCAATATTAACTAATAAATTAGCAGTACTATATCTTAAAAACTGAATAGCTGACCAAACTAAACATTTTTTCAGTGTATGGCAAAAAATTTGACGTAAATGGTATTGTATTTATTCTACTAAGGCATATTTTTATTTGCTGAAGTGTTTTATATAATTTTTCGAGTACAAATTATGAATCTAAGTTTTTGTTTACACGTAATTAAAATTTTTAAATGATTGCCTAAATCTTAATTATCACCAGTATTTTGATTTCGACAGAAAGTCAATTATTTCTTGCATGCGACCAATTTCTTTGGATTGCTGCTTGAAATTCAAACCTTATAATTTTTATTATAATCGCACAATAAAAAAAATTTCTGTTGAAACATTCCATTAAATGGATTAGAAGTTTATTTCCGAGTCGGAATGTAACGTTCCAATACATGTATTGGAATATTGACACACATATAATGCAACGTGCGGATGAAAGGTTTAAAAAAATTCGCAGGCGTGAAGAATCGAAGCCTAACCGCCAAGCTCTAAGTCGAGTGTCTTATCACTAGACTGGCAAGTCACAATTCTTATCTTACTCAAATAGGCTATCACTTATCCGCTCCTTTTTAGAAGTATTGTAGAATCCCAAACATTTTTAACAGTTTGGTCAACGAATCACAGCTTGGATAATTCTCGGCTCTTTCTCATTTTCATAAATTTCGAATATTTTATTCTAGAATACCATCTGATTCTAATGGCTTTGTTTGAATAGTTCGACTTAGAATGCTTAAAAGTGGAAATTATTTATACTTAAAGCTCTTTAAGCATATATCTGGAAGCACTGGATTCTCTCCTTAATCAGGTCAATACTATGGTAACTTAAAAAAATATATAATTACGAAGTCACCGAGGCTTTCAACTTAATTTCAGCAAAAATGCCCGAATAATTAATTTTATTATCAAAGAAGATAAGAAGAAAGCATATATCTAATAATACATTCGTAGACACTGTCCTCAGGTTGTTTAACAAAGTTAAAATTTTATCGTAATTGTAGTCACGTCTTTTCATACACATTCTCAATTCTCTAGACACAAAGCGGAGAAAACGATTTTAAACTCTCTTTAATTTTGTTTTATGAATCGTACAAAATGGAAACTAGATAATCGAAGCACATTCAAGATACGGACGAACAAAAGTCAAGAATAGAGTCTTTAGTGTTAGCGGATTCTTCAGCGACCAATAATTTATAACAAAGAAGTCAGAGAACTGAGGGACACCCCCCAAACCCTCTAACGCTCAGGCTACAAAGCCCATTGTTCCACACCCATGCTTATGACAGTACACCGAATCGGAGCACCTTCACCGAGTTAGGTCTCGGTGCATTTCGTTGCTTCGAGCATTCTGGAGGTATAACTTTCCGGTGCCAGATGTACCACATGGCACATCGAATGATGTGAACCTGTTCGCACCGCAATAGTTATAGTTACTTTTTCCGCGAAAAGGATATTGCTGAACACATTGTAGCATGCCAAGCAGGCAGAGATTTGACCCCTGCGGTACCCCAGATGTTGCACGGAACACGTTAGAGCATTTCTTTCCATTCGGAAAGATTCAAGTTTCTTCAGATCAAAAACAATATTATATTTTACTTTTACGGTTTCTTAAATTGAATTGTGGCGTAGAGGATTTTTGTTTATATGTCGTTTACATGTACTACTCTAAAATAATTTGAGATTGAGCGAGTGTCATTTAAGGGAGTTTCCCTGATTTCTTCTTGGGTCATTTCTACAACCGCGCCGCTGTCCATGTTTATTTTGACTCGTTTTTGATTGCCACGAATACGCACATATATTCCGCGAAGTCTTTTTCTTTGCTCTATTATTGCCACGATGTCACCAGTGGATGTTGTTAGAACATTTTGCTCCTCGGTTGGCATCGGCATAGTTGCACCACGCACTGCTTTCATCTCAATTGGCTTATCGGCAGGGAAAGTGTATCTACGAATTTCAAATACCCGGTGAGGGTTCGTGTGGGGGATAAGCCTAATGAATTCACGTTCGTGAAGTTCAAATCCAAATAAGAGTAAGGAAGAATGTCTGCGAGAAGGAGTCCTGGACCTGACACGAAGTGGAGACTCGGCATGAGAAGCAGACCTGCCAGGAGAATGAGGTGTGCCAGGAGGAACAGACTTGTCAGAAGCATCAGAAGGTACGCGGCGAGGAATACCAGGAATAGGTTCGCCATTAGGTAAGCAATCAAACTGTGAACTCAATTCTGCAACAAAAAAGAGTATTAATATTTTCTTAAAGTATTTTCAACACTAGGTTAATTTTTTAGATTTCCTTTTAATTAGTAGTATAGATTCGTCACAGTGCTATAGAATGGTTTTTGCAATTAGAGCCGTAAAAGAATGAAAGAACACAGAGATACGACAGTTTAGAGACTTCCACACGCATTCAGTTGATCGGAATTAAGTTGGAGCGTCCTCAATGGGCTTGTGTGCTTCTTCGCATGTATAACTTTGTGTATACATTAATGCTGATCATAACTTAAAGTACATAATCGCATGTTAGTATTGACTGTGTGCAATTCCTCAATTGAAATTTAGAAATAACTGACAGAGCCCGATGTGATGTCTGCAGAATCATCAGTTATATGTCTTATATATAAGGAGATAGGCTACGGATAAAAAGTGAAATGGTGTAAATTGTTTTTTAAAAGTGGACGCAAAAAACTGATTGTGAATATCTTCTTGTTGACTGATTGAATTTGGAGCAGAGCAAACAATTAAAATTTAGGTATTCATAGCAATACTTGCATTCGTAACTACAGGCCTTTTTGATATAGACCTACATAACCATATTTCTTCATTTGATTGCTTTTAGTAGAGAAATTTGGAGAAAAGTGAACCAAAAGATGCAAGAGTTTGTTTTGTAGTGAATTGTAAAAGTACAATGATAAATTCTCCAATCGGAACTCAATGTGATTGTTTTTAGGTTTGAAAAATGACGATAACAGTGAAAATTCATTAAGTAGCGCCCATAGGTCTGGCAGAGCGTAGGGTTTCAGTGTTTCATTATAGCGTCCAACCAAACATTTTAAGCGAACAAAATTACTGGCTATATTTTGTTTCCGCAGGAACTTTAATTTGCCTCTACTATTAGTCGCGTTTACTCATTAGAGAAGCAAATGTACAATTGGAAAGGTTTTTTCCGTATATGTGGAAATATTCTATTAAACTCTGAAATTCATTATAACTAGTTAAACAATTAAGCTCAACAGAAAGCTCTTCTCTATTTGGTTTCAACAAAGAAAAGTAATAATATATTCATTTTTACATTCTCATCAGAGAAGGTATTGGATTTGTGTAAAATTTGACCCCCCCCCCTCGTTTTTGCGAAATGTTTTTGTAGACCCCCTGAACCCAACAAGCAGGTTTTTATGAATGTGTCTGTATGTTTGTTAGTCTGTAGATTTTAAGTTTGTTAGCACGATAACTTTTAAAAAACTAACAGATTGAATTGGACTTTGGTGTACTCTTTTAGTGTCTCAAGTTGAAGGTCAAGTTCTTTAGCCAGCTATTCTAGATCAAAATTAAAAATGTGAGCACATTTTTGAAATTGCTGAGATCACTTTTTATCAAGATTTGAAAATTCTTTGTACGGTTAATAATAGTACTCAAAAAGACTAACAATTTACCATGATGACTTTTTTCGTCGGAAACAAAAATTACCGAAGTTATAGAATTTCCAAAATTCAAAAAAACAAACGAAAATGAACATTTTGAGCCAAACAACGCACGATATGAAAAAAAGTCTAGAGAAAAAAAACGTTGCTTTTTGAAAACCCTACAAGATTATCACAACAACTTTCTGAATTTTTTCGGAAAATTGAAAATTCAAATTTTGATCCCACAAAAAATAATTAAAAATCAAAAATTCCATTTTTCGGTCAAACTGTGTAAGCTACGACAAAAACAATTCAACAAAAGTTGTTCATCCAAAAAGGAGCTACAAATTGGCTATTTATAATTTGTTGATAAGATGCGTAGTTTTTGCTTCAATCGTGAAAAATAACATTAAAAATTTAAAAAAATTAGCTTTTTGGAAAAACGGCGCAAGGTACGAAAGAAAAATAATTGACAAAAATTGTACACTTAAAAAGGATCTACAAATTTTTTATTAATAATTTTTGGATGAAAGGCTTAATTTTGGTTTTAATCGTAAAAGATAGAATTCAAAATTAAAAAATAAAATTTTTGGACAAACGACACAAGCTGTGAGAAAAATGAATAAAAAAAAGTTTTTTCATTTAAAGAAGAGCAACAACTTTGTTATGAATATTTTTTTTGATAGGACGCATAGTTTTGTTTCAATCGTAAAAAATAAGATTAAAAATAAAAAAATTAAATTTTTGGAAAAACGACACCAGAGATGAAAAAAAAATGAAGAGGCAAAAGTTGTTCAACCAAAAATGGTCTACAAATTTGTTATAAGCTCTTGTTCTAAAAATACATTAAGAATTAAAAAATCAACTCTTTGGAAAAAAGACACAAGTTACAATAAAATTTTATTTAACAAAATTTGTCGCCTAGATTATATCTACAAATTTGCTAAGAACCACTTTATGCTAGGATGCGTATTTTTAGTTTAAATTGTAAGAAACAACGTTGAAAATAAACAAATTAAATTTATGGAAAAACGACCAAAGTTGCAATAAAATTCTTAGTGACAGTCAATATTTTTTTAGATTTTAAGATTGGTTCTCAGGGTTTTTCTTAACGAGGATGGATATTTTAAAGAAAAAAATCGCCAATGACTAAGAAAAACTAATGAGCTTCAAGAATTTGAGGTTATATTTACGTTTTCAACGATAATTGATATTTCGAAGAAAAAATCATCACTTCTTGCAGAAATCTAACAAAAGCTCCAATTCGAGGCAGTTTTTGTATTTTATCATCGGAAATAGGTGTTTTAAACGAAAAAACCATTAAGAATGATTGAGATATGGTACAGCAAGCACCAATAATTTGAGGTTATATTCTTTTAACGAAATGGATCTTTAAACAAATCTCAAAAAGCATTGTAGAACATAACAAACTTTAACAATGTGTGGTTAAGTTTAGAAACGCATTTTCAACGAAAAGTGGTATTTTTTAGTAAAATATCTTCAATTCTTGAGGAAAAATTATAGTAACAATTTTTAACATTTAAATGTTATGTTGAAGTTTCAGGTCTAATCAAATTTCTTTGAATTTCAGTCAAAAAATTTAAATCTTCTAAAGCTGAAAATTAAAACCTATGGTGAACTCTAGAACTATTAAAGAGGTACTCATTTAGAATTCTAAAAAATGTTTGGACTTTGTAATATTGGGCGCAACTTCAAAGGGATGTGCATGTCTGGCTTCAAGTAATCAAATTTCAAACTTACACCTAAACGTGCCCATATAGAGCTAACCCAACTGTCTACGTATGCAGACCGTACACGTCTACACAATCGAAATTCTTACAAATTCCTTAAAATCCTCTTAAATCCACTTTTCACTGAACACATTTCTGGATTCCCCTGAATGAATTCAGATGAAATTCACACTCATTTTGGATAAACTCAAATAAATTTTGGTTGGAAATAGTAATTGTGATATAATTCAGGTTAAGTAGCACTAATTCTAATTCGCGTATAGCTTAAAATATGTACTCAAAGTCATAGATATATTATATGGTTATATTACCATCATGACTGAGGATAACCCCCACAGTTATAACCAGAGTATAAAAAATCCTCATCTTTTCTAATCGGACGAAAAATGTATTAATGTATTATTGAAGAGTTTGATCAACACTGAAACAAATGAGGATTCTAGTGCTTTCTTAAATTTTGTAAGACATATATCCTATAGTCATTATCTCATGATTATCAGCTTATCGCTTTTGCTTATGATATATTTACATTTCATTAAAGTCTTTTCAGAGAAAAAATTAAAATTTTAAATTCATTAAAACTGTTATAACAATTTACACAGGGTGTTCCACACTGAAGAGTCCGGGCATATATAGCTGTATAAGAATAAAAAGAGTAAATCGAAAATTGTTTTTCCAAAAATCAGTTGAAGTTTTAATTTTTGAGTTATAAAATATTTAGGCTGGACCAATCAGGAGCGCTGTATAAACAGACGTGCGTATGTGAGCGGGAGTTTTTAAAATTTGTTTTTATTTAAGAATTCATTTATTGATCATCAATATATTATATACGAAAAAACGATACATTTGTACAATTTTTGGTAGATAGTATTTATAATTTAGGTGTCTTGTTCGAAAATCAAATACGGCCTATGAGATATATTTAAATTTTCGTTTGTGATAGTATAGATTGTCGCAGCTTTCACTAGAAATAATGTTATGCGTTTGAAAACATCAGTCAATGATCCAATCTTCTAATTGAAGATCAGTCCCTGATCCTAAAAACTAAGGCAGGGTTAGTCAGTGATCATAGCAATTACAGCAGAGTCTGGTAGAGATCTGGCGAACTAAGGCACCATCAATCGGTGATCCTACCAACTCTGGCTAGATCAGTCAGTGATTCGGCCAACTAAGACAATATGAATCACTAATCCAGCTGATTAAGAAACATTCAATCACTAGACCGTCCAAGCCAGCCAAGATTTCCTAGAGACGTGACCGGCTAAGCAGAATTCTTCATTCAAGATATTTAGGTAAATGAATTCATTACAAAAGCCTCATCCGGAAACTTCTACTGTGATTTTCAGAATGTCTTTCTCGTTTATTCAAAAGCTTTAAGCATCAACAATAGCTATTGTTGGTGACATCTCTGGCCGTAGTTCGCGGAATAACTGACTGGACTTGTCTTATTAGTTGGTTGTATCATTGACTAATCTTGCCTTAGTTGTTTGGATAACTGACTGACTGTGCCTTAGTTGGCCGGATCGCTGACTAATCTTGCCTCAAATATTCGAATCATCGATTGATCTTGCCTTAGTTGTTTTTTTCCACTGACTGATGTTGCCTTATTTGGTTGGGTCACGAATTGGTCTTGCCTGCGTTGGCCGGATAAATGACCGATCTTGCTGTAGGTGCCAGGATCATCGACTGATCTTGCTTTAGTGGATTGGATCACTGATTTATCTGATCTTAGTTGGTGGGATCATGGACTGATCTTGCTTACGTGGTTCGATCACTGACTAATGTTTCCTTAGTTACCAGGATCACTTAATGTCTTTTGACGCCCTGTGCCGACCGAAAAACTGGAAGACCTCAAAGTCTTTGATGAAAAGCTTAAAATTAATAAAGAGTGTGGTAATGGTTTGGTGAGTTTTTTCCTTGTATTAATCCTTCATCTCTCCTGCATTATAAAAGAAATGCAATCCTACATTTTATTTAAATTATTTATCATATAGTTTTATGTTATACAGTTCAACATACTTCTTTATATGAATTGATTGTTTAAATTAAAAATCCCCATAATGTTCAAAATGGCTTTGATCATCAAAGTAATCAGAAACTATAATCTATGTCAAATATCAATTTCTTAATCATTTTTTTTAAAGAAAACTTGAAGTGAAAGGTGTGGTATTTATGCTATTATGATATATTTTTAGTTTCTTGTTAACATGCAATTAAAATTGTAAAAACGATTGTATAAATCTAAGTTCATTGTCATCGTAGTCAACGAACCATAGCTCGAAAAATTCTCGCCTCTTTCTCATTTCCATATATTTTGAATATTTTATTTTGAAATACTATCTAATTTCAACGGCTTTGTTTGATTAGTGCGACTTAGAAGGTTTGCAAGGTGAAACTACCTGCATTTTTGGAGGAAAGGTTGAAAAAACAGTATGCAACATTGCCTTAAACAATGAGAGAATAGAACAAGTCAATAAGCACGCATATCTTGGTAGCTTATTTACTAATGACAGAAACATGGATGGAGAGATAAATAGACACATAAACGGGGGTAAGAAGGTTTTCGGCAGTGTCAAATCCATTGTTAGATATAAAAATATATCAGATAAAGCTAAAATGGCGATATATAATTTTATATTTACATCAACCGTACTGTACAATAGCGAGACATGGACATACGAAGAAAATGATAAGAGATTACTCCACGCGGATGGCATGTAATATCTGCGCATTGTTTGCGGTAAAACGCTAATGGGCAAAGTGAGTAACGAGAGAATCTTCAAAGAATATGGTGTAGATGAAACTCTATTTGTCAAGAGTGAAGTAAATTTGTTGAGATGGTTTGGGAACGGTAGCGTACCTAGAAGCAGACTGAGGAAAGAGTGGTTGGAATGTGTGAATGATATCCTGATTCGAAAAAATATAAAACGCAATAGAAACACAAAAGCTTGCATGAGAAAATGTACGGACGTAAATGAAGCTAAAGGGATATGCTAGGACAGAAAAGTGTGGCGGCAAATAGTTTATATTAATAATAATAATTTACCTTAGACAATAATGGGCCCGAGTGGTGAGCTTNNTAAACAATGAGAGAATAGAACAAGTCAATAAGCACGCATATCTTGGTAGCTTATTTACTAATGACAGAAACATGGATGGAGAGATAAATAGACACATAAACGGGGGTAAGAAGGTTTTCGGCAGTGTCAAATCCATTGTCAGATATAAAAATATATCAGATAAAGCTAAGATGGCGATATATAATTCTATATTTACATCAACCGTACTGTACAGTAGCGAGACATGGATATACGAAGAAAATGATAAGAGATTACTCCACGCGGATGGCATATAATATCTGCGCATTGTTTGCGGTAAAACGCTAATGGACAAAGTGAGTAACGAGAGAATCTTCAAAGAATATGGTGTAGATGAAACTCTATTTGTCAAGAGTAAAGTAAATTTGTTGAGATGGTATGGGAACGGTAGCGTACCTAGAAGCAGACCGAGGAAAGAGTGGTTGGAATGTGTGAATGATATCCTGATTCGAAAAAATATAAAAGGCAATAGAGACACAAGAGCTTGCATGCGAAAATGTATGGACGTAAAGGAAGCTAAAGGGGTATGCTACGACAGAAAAGTGTGGCGGCAAATAGTTTATATTAATAATAATAGTTTACCTTAGACAATAATGGGCCCGAGTGGTAAGCTTTACATGATGACTTTGTGAGTCTCTTCGCCTGGGGTGCTTGCTAGAGAAATTGATCAACGACCTGCGTCGGAACAGTGTTGAGGAAGGAACGCATTACTTAAATAAACAACACGGGAATTCTAGATTAATCTAAAAATCGATACCCCCTCCCACCATTATGCAGCTTTGTACAATCCCCTTCATCACTTTTCTCATAAGATTTCCCCGACCGCCGGCTAGAACCGAATGCGTCACACTTACCCCAGAAGGGATATGGCTTAACGCTATAATAATATTAATAATGAAATTCGTCAGTCTTGAACAGTTACATTTATTTTCTTATGTTAATAGTAAATAAGCAATGCCCTTTAGTGCACACGAATCATAACATTAGAGATGATTATCATAGGACAGAAATAAAAGTATTAAATTTAAAGTAAAATGACTAATATAAATTCTACAGAACATGTTAC
>UWNZ010063576.1:1062-14435 GCA_900474215.1 Andricus inflator
AACTTTCAGAACTATTGATTATGAAAGTTTTTCAGATGCCTTAAAAGACTACACCTTTGGGTGAATTTATGGTTACAGATGATGCAAATAAACCTTCTTCGCGTCCCACACTCGAATTTAACATGACGCATTAAATTCCCTTCTGTGACGTATACTCTCGAGCAACGAAGACATTTCCATTTTCCTGAAGTATTTTTTATTCTTCCACAAACAGTTCTTCGGTGACGATTTAAAGTGAAAACATTAGTGTAACCTTTCCCACAACTTGAGCAAATATAAGGCTTATCTGTCTCAGGCCACCATGAGATAGAAGCTTGTCGTTGTTGAAAAATGTCTTCAATCCGTTTAAGATCAATTGGACTTCCCTCGTCATCGAATCCTTCATTCGAATTTTCGCAGCTGAAGCCTGAAACTAAAGAAATGTACAATATTGTTAAAAAATGCATGCAATTTATTTAGAATTAAATTGATGTAAGGTGTCTTCAGTGATGACCTGAAGAATACAAAAACCAATTTATAAAATAACTTTAAGGACCAATTTTAGGATGGAATTGCTTTAAAAACAAAAACAAATTATAAAACTAGTGCAAGGAATGTTAATTGTAAGATGAAGCAGAAATTCTGTTTTCAAACTGAAAATATTAGAAACATGGGAAACATGCAGAAAGAGGGATTTTTATAAAGAAGGTTAGCCATTATCCATCAACGATGTTAAGACTTTTCTTCGGCAGATGAAAATGATCTACAAATTAAGATATAATTGTTTTTAATCTGATCAATTTAAAAGTGATAATTTATAAAATTAACGGAAATACTATTGATTAAAATATATTTATTTTTAATTCATTAGGCAGAACAGCTTTAGGCATAAAATCTTCAATATGATGATTTTCAGTTGGAGCTAGTTCGACCACGACTTCCAGGTGGTTTGTAAATGTTATGGTGTTTCATTAGATGTCGACGCAGGCTAACATTTTGAGTGAATGTTGTTTTGCAGATGTCACAAATGAAATTTTTCCGACCTCCACATTCATTTTTTAAATGTTTTAGCAAACTTTGCTTGATTTTGTATCGTCTTCCACACTGATGACAATGCAGAGATAAATCTTCAGGGGTGAGATAACTTGCGTGACGTGATCCTCGATATGTTGAAGTTTGACCCCGAAAAACTGCAAACAAAATTGTAATAAAAACCATTTTTTATCGGAATTATTTTGAAGAGAAAATTTACTTCAGGTCAGCATTAACCTCAAGTCAATCTATTAATAAAAATAAATTAAAAGACAAAATTAAGGAGATACTAGCGACTCAAAAATACTTAAATATTCCACAGCCCTATACATTTTTTTTGATTCCATAACTGCGAAGATTTCCATATTATCCGGGTCTACATTAAAGACACATATATCAAGATTGTGCAACTCCTGTCTAATACAAGAAATATCTAGAATAAAATAATTCAGTTTTTAGTATGTTTTTATAAGAGATTTAAGGAAAATTTAACCAAACAAAAAAAAACGTAAAAATTTTTTTATTAACCATGGTCTTAAATACACTATTTTGTATTGCAAGAAATACAAAAATTTATTCAAGATTATTGTCTTAAAGAGTCGAATGAGTATTTTTACAAATGCTGACGAAAAAATGATAAAAAATGAAACTAAAAAAGTAGTGAGTAGAAAAGAGGATTTAAACACATTTAATGCAAATTAAAAACCAGTTTCTATTTTCATAGGTAGTGATGAGATTGTGAATAGATACTCGTTTTTTTCGATGGTGGAACAACATTGTGTTGCTGAATTAAATGCCTTCTCAAACTAACATTTTGAGTATACTTATTACTACAGAAAGGACAACGAAACCGTTTTTGACCATCACATTCAAACCGAACGTGCCTTAATAAATTATGTTTGAAAGTATATCCTTTCCCACAAGTTGAACAGTGTAATTTTGAATTTGAAATATTTTCCCCCTCCCTAGTTGTATCACGCTGATTTGGAATCTCATGAACTCCAGCAGGCGTCCCAGTGGAAAAACAACTTCCATAATAATCTGAAAACAGAAAATAATTTTCTTTACTTAGTAAAAGAATAATTTAATTTTACACCAACTTTCTCATCCTAGTAAAAAGGTCAAGAAGAGAAAGTAAGTAGAAGGCAGCAAAAATTTAATATAAAATTATCAGAATTAAAAACACTGTCTATTGTCTAATCAAAGAAAAGAGCAAACGGGCAGGAGTTATTGATACAAAGTGCAATTATTCTGCTATATATGATGGGTTATATTTATCTTTTATATATAGACTCACAGAAAAAATATTTTAGTTCGAAAAGTATGGAAACTTTTTTCTTGGTGGTACGAAAACGTTATGGGATTTTGAAAGATGAAGTCGTAAAGATCCATTCTGAGTATATTTGGAAGGACAAAGATGGCAAAAAAATCGACGAAGTCCATCACATTCGAAACGTTCATGTCTTCTCAAATTCGGTTTAGTAGAATAAGCTTTTCCACATCTTGAACATCGAAGATTTTGATCTCGATTTGAATCTCGTCCCATAATTAACTTCCTTTGATGGAGCTTACGTCGAAGTCGACGTTGATTCTCATGAAAATCTGGAAAAGAATTACTTTTATCGTATATTTTTCAATTAGTGAGAGAAAACGCCTTTAAAAATTAGATTTTCTGGAAACAAACATTTTAAGATCTAGAGCAAAATTCGTGCAAAACATTCATGTAATCTGCATCTTTTATAATGCTAAATTACGAACAAAACAAAGTAATAAAGGGGTATTGTACTTAAGAAAGTTCAAATTTAATTATGGTTATCATTTTTGCATCACTTATGATACTTTATTTATACAATAATCATTAAATAGTAATACTCTCAAGGTAATTAAAACTGTGTACTCCTAAAAATATATATTATGAGTTTTTCCTAGATGTAGTCGTAGATTTTGCTTCCGACTATATTTGGCAGGGCAATATTGGCAGTAGAATTTTTTCCCGCCACACTCGAATCGCTGATGTCTTGTTAATGTTCGTTTTAAAGTGTATTTTTTCCCACAGGGACAAATGAATTTTCGATGGCTGTTTCCTTGATCAGACTCAATCACACGTTCATAAAAGCCTGGAAAAGATCATCTGAATTTAATAAAAATGTCAGAACACAGTCAAAAGGATAACGCAATTTAGTAAGATTAATAGTACAAATACAAGATACCGTCTACTGTTTTAGATAATGATAATAAATATGTGACAATAAATAAGATTTAGAGTAAAGAGTGAAATCGAGATATAAAATAGAATCAGGGAAAGCTTTTTAACATTTCTAAATTCTAAACAATGATAAAAACTCTAAAATTCTCATTTATTTACATTATTCCTTACAGAATATTACTTCTAATTTAAAATAATTTATTAAATGAATAAATAAATAAATATTTTTAAATTTCATATCGTATGCTTTTGTGAAGGCAGAGCAATATTATGTGTGTTTGTTAAATGTCTTCGAAGGCTTCCTTTTTGAGTAAATGAAGTACTGCAAATATTACAAGAAAAATTTCTTTGCCCTCCGCACTCAAAACGTAGATGTTTTATTAAATTTTGTTTAAATGAATAAGATCTTCCGCAAGAACGACACAGTAAATTGCCTGTTTTGGCCGAATCTCCAACCACATTCCTCAATCCAATTTGAGTTGAAATGTGTTGATTTGGCCGCCAAGAGCGTGATTGGTGCTCAGAAGATGAGGAAATAGGATTCCAATAATGCTCTGAAAACATAATTGTTAGCCGCTCAGTAAGTAGAAATTTACACTTCTTGCTCTAAGCTGGTTCATATGCAATACAAATTTTTTTCAATAATTGCGTAACTTTATTGTCTTTCAGATCAATACATCAAGAACATAAGCTACTAACATAATAACAATTTACAAGAATTGACGAAAAATTGAAGAAGGAAATGAAAAACAAAATAAAAATTGAAAGAGATAACATGCACGTTTTATCACAAGAATTTAAATATGAATTAGATTTGATAAATAATTTAAATCACATGCTCAAGGGTAATTTACAATTGATGCAAAAATAAGATCTCTATACTATCAAAATTGTCACAATTGTAACCGACTAGTACAATATTAAACATATCTTTGTAAACACTATTATATTTTTGGTGAAAAAGTAATGTTGTGCACGTTTTTTAAATGTCGTTTTAAATTTCCATTTTGTGTAAATGAAGTTTTGCATATGTGACAAGAAAAATGTCTCTCCCCTGCACATTCATATCGATTATGCCTTCGGAGAGTATCTCGACATGCATACTGTTTCCCACAATCAGGACAACAGAAATCCTCCTTATTTCCGAAATTTTTAATATTTTCCAAACGCTGCCCATCTTCGTATTGAATCAATCTGCGCTGGTCGCTCTTTCTTGTTCGATAAACGATCGTTGGCAGCTTAGTCCAAGGATGATTACCTAAAAATATTTAAGTTTTTGTGTCATTTATTTCACATGAATAAAAGAGTCATTTCTATTATCTTTGATATCCAGGATAAACAGAAATAAACATATTTGAATAGAAGTATTAGCACCTAATGCTTATCTTCAGATTATGAAAGAACACAAAATATTGTCATCAACGGGTATAGATAAATAGGAGTTTTTAAAACGTATTTCAAAAATCAGAAGAATCCTTATTTAATGAATTTTTATTTATCACGCCAATCATATTTCCTTGAAGAAAAAGTTACCACTAATCTTTGACACATACATAAATAAGCAAACATTTTACATATAAAAATATACATACATTTTACATTTTCATACAATAAAAGTTTTATTTAAATAAAGACTTGTTTAGCTCAATACATTTTTTATTTCAGTCAAGTAAAGTTTCATTTAAAAAGGCGTGCAAAACCTTGAGATTAATCGTTTTTAAACGATAAGTTAGAATTTGCTTTACGTGAATAGAAAATAAAATTGTATTGGGCTTGGAATCGACTAAAAAATGCTCTTTAATGGATTCAAGTTTTTCTGTTGACATAACGAATAGAATTTGGTCCCCTTAGAGATATAGCAGTTTTATGGAAATTTTTCAGGTGTCTTTGTAGACCTCCACTTTGTCTGTATTTTGCAGAACACAAATGACACCTGTAACGTTTTTGATCTCCACATTCATAATGGACATGCCTCTGCCAAGTCCTTTTACAAGCATACATTTTTCCACAAGTGGGACATTGCAGTCCACTGGTAAGAGGATTTTCCTGCTGATGAAAGTTCTGCTCAGAAGGCACTTCACAAAATTCATAATTTTTGTTGGAACCTGAAAAAGAAATGAATTCCATATTAGACAATTATTTAGCTCGCTTATATTTTACACACTGTAGAAATGTTCAGAAAAACTAAAAGGAAACTCGACTACAAAAATAAAAATTTTAAGAATCAACAAAATGTATAGATACTAGGTAATATTTTAATTTTATTGACAATCAGTGTACATTTGACTCTACTACGACTTATTAAAGAACATCATTTTTTAAACGCCTCCTGATGTATAAAAATAAATAAAATTAGAAAACACAATAAGGAAAGGAAAAAGTAGACTTTTATTAAAACAGTACGATCTGGAACTTTATAAATTCCACATTTTCTCTAAATCTAACAAAACGCACTGGCATTAATGTTATTTAAAATTACTTAACCTCAGTCATTTAGTTTAAACTAACGTCAAAAAATTGTTATGAAAATGTAACAAGATTAAAATTTATCCAAAATGGACTTGTCAACAGATGACAAAGGCCAAAATCAAAACAAAATTTTTCTAATTTTTCTAATTTTCAATATCACGATGCAAATATTCGTCTAGGAACAGAAAATTTAGGCGGTAAATAAACGTTATGGTGATGCAGTAAATGTCGTCGAAGATTAATATTTTGTGTGTATTTTGCAGCACACAGATGACAGGTAAAATGTCGTTGCCCCTGGCACTCGAGTCGAATATGCGTTGTAAGATTTCTTTTCACTTTGTACGTTTTTCCGCAATTGGGACATTGGAAAGATGAGTCACTCAAACTATTCTTCTGATCGGTACTCCTCTTCATGGACCTGAATATGCCAGCTTTTGATCGATCTGTAAATTAACAAAAAAAATCCAATTGTTAGCAAATTTATCAAATCTATTTTTGATCAAGTTCGGGTTATATAAACAGATTTGCAGTGGCTTTTTAAAAAGACTTTTTATAATATAGAAAGGAAAAGTGTGGTTTATGATTGAATTTATTTAAATTAATTTACAGGTTTCTTACAACATTTAATCTAACATTTTAAGTGCCACAGTTTGTGTCGGATACTATCACCCGCTGACCAATTAAAAATGAGCCTTGACTTTGAAAAGCGATAGCGCCGTCCAGAATATAGATAAAAAAATATTTTTTAAATTGTTGGAGAGCTTATTTAATTATGCGTTAAATAAGCACTAGTTGAAGCAATTTGGCCATGTGGGTATTAAATTACCACGTGAGAAAGACAAAAATAAAATTCAAATTTTCAAGGAATTTTCTACTTAAACTGTTGCTCCCACAAAAAAAAAATTATTTCATGAACCCGTGAAGATTTTTCAAAGTTTAATGGCTCAAATGAAATGTAAAATCTTAAAGATCACTTTTGTAAAATATCAAAATAATAAATTTATTTTCCTAGCTCCTATCAAGAGTTGAAGTTTAAGTACAAAATTCCTTGAAAATCGGAATTTTATTTTTGCCTTTCTCGCGTGATAAAATAATACCCACAAGGCCAAATTACTCCAACTAGGGTTCGTTTAACGCAGAATTACATAAGCTTTCCAACAGTTAAAAAAATATTTTTTTATTTATATTCTGGTCGGCGCTATCATCTTTCAAAGTTAAGGCTAATTTTTAATAGGTCACCCGGTTAGTGGCTCGATACTATCTATCGGTAGCGTGTAGTTTTAGTTCCAAATTAATCAGAACATTATATATAATAGTTTATATATTTACATATAAAATCTCAAATTATAATTACATAATTATTAAACGTTCTTTGGTAGAATAACACTTTTGCACGGAACTTTAAAAAAAGTTCTTAAATGTTTAATATAAGTACTAGCCCATCTAGATTCTAGATTATACTAGATATTCCTTTCATTAAATTAAATATTGAATATTGATAATTAAATAATTGACAATATTTTTCTTAAATTCTTGTATAATATTTCTTTAGAAAATTACTGCCTTCTGTGCATATAAAATGATACTCTGTTAAGTAAAACTCAAATTATGCATTACAAGACTGATAACAAAACTATAAATTAATCAAACGACTTATAAAATTATTATATATAAAATTAAAAATATAAACAATTTCTCTTTTCAAATTCTCTTCGTTAAAGTACTTGCTCAAACAAGAGCTAAAATAACTGTTTTAAAATATTTTAGTGACGAGTTCGTACGTGACGATCAAGATTGCTTTTTTGTGCAAATCTAGCGCGACAAACGGGACAGGCAAATTTTTTTTCAACTCCACATTCATAACGTTGATGTCGCCACAAAGAAGTAAAGAAAGCATAACTTCGTTTGCATGTGTTGCAAACATGTTTCTTCTTTGGTTTTTGGTCGTCTCCAGGTTCTACGTTATTTTTTAATAATCTTTCATTACATTCGAATTCCTTGTGTCTCATTAATGAAGCCTTTAAGGTAAAAGTTCTACCACAATCAGGACAAAGGTATTTTCGAGAATTCCAATTGGAGCTCTTCATATACTCGTATGAAGATCCACTCGTTGGAGTTACTGAACCCATAGTTGACATTGAACGTAGTCGCCGCAGATGTAAATCTCTGGATGTTAAGGGTAAGGTTGGGACTGTCCAGTTCGATGAGCTATAAATGCGTTCTGTAACAAAAAATAATTTTTTTAAGGCAAATAATAATTTAAAAGAGACGCGAAAGATTATTTTTATGAGCAAACCTGCAAACTGCGAAATCGGCAATACCATGATGAGTGCAAAACTGAAAAAATGGTTGCCGGTAAATGTAATGCAATTTTTATAATTTCTTAATTGAGAATTTCAATATTAATCTTACAGACAGTAAAAAGGTGTTATTTTCAAAAATCCATCAAGTTTATTAAAAATCTTCTGCCTGGAAGAAGTTTTTATTTTACTTTCATACTATATAGGTATTACAGTACACATAACATCTACACTAGTTTTTATTCTTATCATTAATCGTTCTAATCTAGTAAACATGATCCTAAGTATTGCTTTACTTCAATAGTCAAATGATAAAAAATTGAAAAATTGACCTTATTTAATTCATATAAGAACCTTTGAAAAACGCAAAAATATATAGTCTGTAGTTAGGAAGATTTAAATTGATCTTGTATCTCTTAAAAATAAACTCCTTCAGGATTCATTTATAAGAAACTAATTGTACGATTTCTTATACTTTTCATTAATACTATCTAATGTAAAAAATTCTTACATTTAACTTAGAAATATTGGATGACACTCGACATAAATAAAATTTTCTTAAAATATCTTGAAATCTTAAGCTTGTGCCGCTGGCTACAAATTGGGCATAAATGTCTGCATATGCCTTGACATAATGTGCTTCATCAAACTGTCTTTATATTTTGTTTTGTGGGAACAAAAATCGCAGCAATACTTTGCCTCAATTCCACATTCGTAATGTTGATGGCGCCAAAGACTTTTGAAAATTGTATAACTTCTTTGACACTTGGAACATACGTATCTCTTCTTTATTGAAGGCTTATCATCAGGAGCCTTGTTCATCCCTTTAATAAGAACTTTGTCACATTCGAAATTTTTGTGTCGCATAAGGGTCGCCCTTAGACCAAAGGAATTTCCACAATCGTAACAAGGATATTTTTTTACACCGGTCTTCATAATATGCTTAAAAGAAGGATTCGCGACCAAATCAAAATTTGTCGAGCGAAGTCTTCTCTGTTGTATCTCCCTGGAAAAACTTGGCAATGTCGGTATGGTCCAATTCGAAGGGTTGTACTTGCGATCTGCGAACAGAAAATACATAAGTCTTAGTCAAAAGATTATAATTAAACGGGATGAAATACACAATTTTGAAAATCAATGGCAGAAAAAAGTGAAAAAGATATACCCATAGGTGCAGAGATGCTGTTATTGTAGCTTAATACAATAGTAATCAGAAGTTGAATGGTTCAGGCAGTTGTCATATAGAGATCAGAAACGTTAATTAAGAAGTACAATTTGGAAAAAGGGGTTATAAAAAGTTTATTCTTCTGCAGATTTTGAAAATGCTTTTTTTTGGGATATGTCATCAAAAGCGGAAATAGTATTAATATTCACCATTAGAACCAGCTGTCGACTCACGTGCTACTTATTTTTCCAAAATTTTGCTTTTAAGCAAAAGTTTATAAGTTTACAAAATCACAACAACCTAAAGAACTTTAAGAAACATAAGGTAGGATATATACTTGAAATATATAAACTGCACTAAAAACTTTCAAGTTTTATGAATGGTTAGCTTAAATTACTTCAATAAAGTTTTATTAAAGTGTAGCTTAAGTAAGCTTAATTAGGTTTTAGTAATACATTCTTATTAAGGACGCTAACAGGTAAAAAATACGAAGAAATGTTCGTTTTTGAAAAGTATCTTTTACCCAATGAAATAACTTCAGAATACCTCAAACAGTTTCCAGGACCATTGGAGTTTGACATATTTTCTGATTTCTATATCGAAAAGTATGTTCTCGCAAAGTTTAGAAAATTTATTATTATTATATAGGGATATTTCAGAATAGCGGAAACAATACATATTTTTTTAATTAATAAAAGGAAGGTCAGAAATAATTTATAACTTCAAGACTTTTATAATTTCATTAATAATCTACACAGCAATAGCAGCTTAAACATAATTATTTCGAAAATATAAACTGAATATAAAGCTCAAATTTATTATTTCTGTTCAGAAATAAATAATCAAATACCATTGAAAAATCAAATTGATTGTGACAAAATAATATTGATTACTAGAATTCTTTGGATTAAAGGAAACCAAAAATACGTTAATAACATTTTGTATTTAATTTAAATGATCTTTTTACAATTTTTATTTTGACTATTAAAAATAAAACACTTAGAAAAATGCTTATGACTCTTTTGCACCAGTATAAAAATGATCAGTCGCAGTAATTAACAAGATTGTTCGTCAAATTTATTTACAAGATGAGAATACAGTCAGGGAAATTATCACAATTACGAGATGAGTAATCAAACAAGAATAAATAAATAAACAAAAAACTTAAGTATAAGGCAAATTGGGATGAATGTGCATGATGTGCTTCAATATGCTCGCTTTGTATTTGGAGAAGTGGGGACAAAAAGGGCAGCGATGTTGAGGCGTTTTTCCACATTCAACTTTTATGTGGCGACGTAAGGACCTTTTCACCTTGTAAGATCTCGAGCACTGAGGACATTGATAAATCTTCGGACCAATTTGAAATTCTTCCGATGGCCATTCTGAAAAGGTTCCAAATTTGTCATTAAAGTTCATCCTAAACAATAAAACAACAAATCTTACGTGCTCTACATTATTATATATAATTATTAATTAATTATCAGTAGAGCAATACAAATTAGATTTAAGTTTCCAGATACAAAGTGCATTAACAAAAAATAAAATAACGATACCTCAGATTGTGAATTCTGCAAATCCTGAAGAAAGAGTTTTGGCTCAACATCTATTTTTTACAATGATGATAGTCTTTAAAGAAATTAAAATATTAAAACAATATTCTGATCTGATTACTTCTGGTATGAAAAGACCAAGATAATTTCAGTTGCTTTATTTACCAAAGTAAGACATTTTCACGACTATTGTCAGAAAATGTAAAACAATAAATTTTTATAATACATAGATGAGACACTGACGGTTCTTATGATTAATTTATATGCACTCTTTAAGTGTATATAATTATTAAATTAAATCGTGATTATATAAAATGATTAAATAAGTGGAAAAATTGCAAAGAAATCCAGTCAGGTCTTAAAAAACAAAGTTATTATAACAACTGCCCACCGATGTGGCTAATCTTTTATTCATATTTGTAATAACACTTTTCCTAAGCTCACATATGCATATTATTTTTGCATTGTCCTACAATGATCCACAATTCAACATTTTATAGTTGATGTAAATATATTCGTGTACGATTTGTTTTCTGATTATTCCAAATAAATATTTCTTTCATACTGAGTAGAGATTCTAAAAAAAAAATTGTGTGCCTTCAAAGAAATCTGCATGTGAAGTGCAGATCTGTACAACAAATAATCACTAACACAAAAAAAATAATAGATTAAACTACCAGCCTCATGAAACTCTAAACTAACTCATTATTCTATCATATTATCGATAGTTATTATTTATATTTAGTTTCAGGAGGAAATAACTTTAAAGGAGAAACGAGTAATTCAAACATTTTTAAATTCCTTTGTTAATAATTATGACGTAGAAATTATCCCTCAGAGAAAAACAAAATGACTAAAATTATTACTATAGATCTATAAATAATTGAAGAGTGGATTAGCGCAACTGTGAAGTCACATGCACATTGCTTCGTATCTCCCTCTCAGCCGGGGCGAAGGTTCTCCGCATATGAGAGCCGAGCTGCGCTCGTCAACTAACTTCACAGGTGCGCTAATCCGCTTTTTACATATAATATAATCTTAATTACAAATTTTAAAGTATTTTATGAACCAAACGGAGATAATATTTTGATGATTAAGTACACTTTTCTCTGAGTGGTTTTGGTTATATTATTGGTAAAAGTGCCAACTTTTATTAAAGCAACTGTCGCAGACGTGGATGCTTTCTGGAAAGATGTTTCAGAAGACTGTATTTGAACTTCGTCTCATATCCACAATACACACATTTATATGTGTTACTTGTAGTAATCTCAGTTGATTTTTTGCAAGATTTTCTTCGATGTGTTAGAAGGAAACTTCTTTTCTTAAATTGCACTCCACACAAAGCGCAATTATAGGTCAAGCCTAATTTCATCCGTCCTTCCAGTTTTGAACCCCAATCTAAAACAAAAATTCACAAATTATTACTCACATATCCTTTATTTTGCATTAATAACAATAATGAACCAAAATGTATGAAAAAAAGATTTTTTTTTGAGGAATGAAAAAATATTTTTTGAAAAGGCTGTTTTTTTCATAAATAAGATATTTTATTAGACCTAAAAAAAATCAGGGTAGATATTTTTCGGTATTTTATTTCCATATAAATTAATATAATGTACACTTTGTAATATAATCTAATATAATATTTGCAGGAAGTATTTATTACGAAGGTACGTGATATAACGATGACAATAGTAGTACAGATCGACAAAAAAAAACTGCAACTTGGATGATCCGAAATCTCTCTACCACATCAGGTTTTTGAGATAAATGAGGTCAAAAATGCCAAAAACCGGGTTATTACCCATTTTGATCTCAATTTTCTCAAAAGCCGTATGTAATAAATTTGGCTTTCGGCTTCGAATTCAGCGACAAAAATTTTACAAGAAATTATATGTTTCATCTATGTTGCACTTATAATGTCAATCTGCGTAACTTTTAACACTGACTTTTTTTTTAGTTATAGTTTTATTAACAATTTTGGTTAAGGGGTTACTCTGATGAGCCCCAAGATCCCTGACCCTGGTTCAAGTATCGGTATAGGTAAAATATTAAATTTTTGAATAAGTGTGAACATAATTATAAAAAAGGCTTTAAGTGCTTTTCAAGTAAGAAAAGGATTTATAATTTTTCACGTAAACACGTCGTTGTACGCTTATCGGTATGCCGTGTTTTTTATATCGATGTAGTACCGATTTTGAAATAGAAAAACGTTCTTGTGCTTTCCTCAAAGACATTCCATTTGAAATAGCTTCCATCGCAAGTTTGACTCTATCTTCAGATGCTCTCGACACGTATCCTCCTTGAAGCATCGGTTGGTAAGTTGCTGAAAATTAAAATGGAAGTATAGGTTAATTAGGTGTTTTTATATCATAATAGACTGCATAAGCGTAAAACAGGTTTTTATTTACACTAGAAGATGTTAGTATGGTACATCATAAATTAAAAAGGTTCTGATCTGCAGAAAATAAAAGATATTACAACTATCTTGATATTTACATCATATTTATTTAAAAACCAGTATCAGAATAATTATTACATAGATCCTTACTTTACGGGTGACACAGTTGTCTAAATGTACGTAAAATGAACTAAAATTACATCTACGTAAGTACGCTTGACGATAATGATTAATGTGCAGATTAATAGTGTGTAAATTTTTGTCAAACAAA
>UWNZ010063971.1:0-11186 GCA_900474215.1 Andricus inflator
TTTATGAATTTCGTTGAGGCGAACTTAGGGAAATGTCAAATAGTTATTATTTCAAGCACAAGAATCGCAAACTCGGATTCCCATGGACCATCCTGTTTCTTTTGAACCCTAGTAGCTTCTAATTGATGTCAGTCAATACCAAGTGAAAAATTTGTCTGTTGAATTGCCAGTTTTCGTCCGACTAAGAGGGATGACATTACTTATCCATATCGAAATTTTATCGAAGAATGCATCTTTATCAGGCTTGGGACTCTTAAAGTTTTTGAATCAACTAACGCCGATAAAAATTCGACCAAAGTGCTTGATCATCTTACTATGTGAACGAAACATCTGCACCTACGAAAAACTGCTTCCACAGATGTGTTCTGAATGCTATTTAGATGCAACAGTTTTCAAACTCTGCTGCATTTCTTCCACACTGTCGTCGGGTTAAATCCCATTTTGTCCATATGAAGGTTCAAGTGGTTGCACCCTGTAAGCATCTGAACCACTATCCTTAGGTCTTTCTTGGGTAATCCCAGGATTTCCATGTCTCTGTCAAACCTGTACGTATAGCCCTCGGATGGCTTTTGCCTATCGACAAGCCTAGGTTTGTTCCCAGTATTCCCGGTACTTCGCTTGGATCCAGCCTTTTACGGCTATTCCGATGCAGCAAGGCGCTAGTCCCAGTACAGGTTATTATCCTATGTTATTACTTGCTGCACTGCTTTCCGCCAGCTGATCTGCTTTTTCATTTTCTTTGATCACTGTGTGACCAGGAACCCATATGAGGGTCACGCTGTCCTTTCCTGCAAGCTGGTTTTATGCATTTTTGCATTCCCGAACAAGATCCAATGTTGTGTCTGGATTTCCAAATGCAGTCAATGTCACTTGGCTATCCGATCAGATTGTAATCTGGCTACCAGCAGCGTTTACTTTTATTAATGTCTTAGCCTGAATGACGGTGGCGTGCCGCCCAAAAAGAATCCCTATGCCACATCTTCCCGCGCTGTCATTGTATCCTGCTCCTTAAACCCCATTTTCGTTTGGAGCCATCTGTATATCAGATGTCCCCTTGGGGGAGCGGGCTACTAGTTGCTTTCCACTTATTCCTACTTGGGATGCAGATGCGGAAAGTCTTGGTAAAGTTGTAGGGTTTTATTTTTTGTCTTGACTCATTACTAGAGTTTGCAGTGTGCTGATGTCATTTTGGAGCCTAGTGTATCCAGTCCCCCAAATCATCTCTTCGTTCTTGCCAAGCAGCCCATCGCATGAGTTGCCCCGGACATCTTCGCAAAGTGTAGGGGACTCTACACAGAGCATATATCCTATGGCCGTTGTGGGCGTAGTCCTAATTGATCCCGTTACATCTCTAAGCGCTAGCATTTGTATTCGTCACAGCCTGTCCTGCATCCTTTTAAGTTTCACCCGTAGCCTTCAGATCATGGCCGCGTTTATGAGCCTCGGTTCAATCCCAGATTAATTCCGGGCATTTCACCAAGTTCGAGACCATCAGCCTCTCACCATGGATTGCAGGGACGTCAACTTTCGACACTTTATACTTTCCCTTGAAAATGGCTAGACTGGGCTTTTTCGAATTAACAGTGAGCCCTGAGCTGTCGCACTAGTGCTTGACAACGCAAAGTTCCCTGGGTATAATACTCTTCCTTATTTGGCCTACGAAGGAGGCCCTCCACTATAATGCACCATAAAAGGAGGAAAAGGCCACCCCTTGTGTGCATAACCACGGAACTTTTCCCCTGCCTAGGCTCTCGCTTCATCTGGCCTTGAATCGCCTCAGGCGTAGCATGCTTCCTATCCAGTTTACTAGCTATTCGGGTACGTCACACCCTGAAGCCTTTCGACAGATAGCTTCTAGAGGGGTATTGCTGCAAGCACCCTCTATGTCCAGAAAGCTGTCCACAGCGTACCCTCCCTGTTCCAGCTGCTTCTCGGTTTTGCCACAGCAGCATGGAACGAATTTTTTACAGTGCAGCCAGCCTGAAAGTCGTGCGACCAGCTTCTCTAACGTCTAAAGAATGAAGGTCATTAAGCTGATCGACCGGAAATATTTAGCAGCAGTGTAGCCCTCATTCCCAGGTTTGGGAACGAAGGCCAAGTTGCCGTCCTTTCATGCCCTAAATAGCTTCGCCAGCAGGAGGTGACCTCGAGATCCAAGTCCTTTTCTAAGAGCATTCTATAGACGCCATGCTCCCCTGGTGATTTAAAGGGTCAGAGAGACTCAACGGCCCATTCCACTTTCTTGATATCAACGTGCTTGGCGGCCAAATTTCAGTCGGCCTTCTCCCTGTCTTAGCCCCAGCTCTCCTCCTCACGGACGGTATAAGTTCGCTGAAAACACGGAAAGTGGACTTCCATCCGGTGATTTAGCGTTGCTTTTTCGTCTTCGGTAAAATCACGATCCTGGAGTCTTATGAGCCCGAGGAGAGCTTCCGAATTTTTCGTCACGATCTTTTGCAGCCTCGCTGTGTCCGGAATGTTCTTGGATTCCTCGCAGAAGCTGTTCCTGTTTACCCTGTTGTACAACGCTCTAGTCAAATGAGTAATCAGAGCCCTTCGTAGAAAATCCACGGCCTACTTTAACTCAACTATGGTCCTGTAGCTTGTGGAAAATTCCACAAGCCTGTCTTCTTTCGATTTCCGATATTTGAAACTGTTGGGTTTCCTAGAGCCAACCGAAGCAAGATATATTTGTGGGCCAAAAGAGACTCTTCGTCAAGGATTCTTAAGCCCACTATCCTACTCCTCAGTTCTTCCGAGCACAGAGTCAAATCGAGAACCTGACTTCTGTTTTTTATTTGGAATGTGGGAGTGTCACCACGATTGAGAATCTCCAGCTTAGCACTCACTAGGTACTTAATTAAATCTCTTCCTCTACCGATGATGTTTGTGCGTCCCCACACTGTTCAGTGGGAGTTTTTGTCACAGTATAACAGCACAGAAATCATGTTCTCATGAAAGTGCTGAATTAGAGCCTCCACGTCTCGAGAAGGTGGGGGTCCATTAGCATCGCCCGGGAAATAAGCCGAGGAGATAGAAACCTCTAGACTCTCTCCGGTTCTGCTCCTGAGTCTCACATTAATAACTCTTAAGCCGAGGCGTTTTTGCTGCGGTGCAAATTGACCTGCATTATGGAGATTCCCCGCACAGCTACTGATCGGCTTATTCTGGGCATCTTCGGACACTTCTGGTCCCCTTGCAGAGCCAAGATGTGTCATTCGGAAGGTGACTCTATCCGCCCCTAGATAGGGACGGCAATCTAGATCCGCGAGGACCCAGATTGAGATTTCGAGGAGACTTACAGCTAAAATCCGGCCCATCCCCTTCCGTCTGGCTCCTTATGTGTTGGAATATACCTTCCAAGAATCGGTTCGCAGAGTGGGGTTCTGGAAACTTAGGCGCCTCAGAGTGGTCGACAGATCCTCGGGGATACCGGGAGTCAAGGCTGTCACTCTGCGATACCTTCGAAGACACTTCGTCGCCTTGATCTCCAGGTTTAGTCCCTCCTTGAGCCTAAACGCTGAAGTTTTCTCCACTAGCCAGTCTCGCGGACAGATATGTGCGGTTTCCACTACGATGACCCATGACCTAACGAAGATGTCGTTGAATCTTGAGGCGCGCCCCTCGCGGGATAACGTGCCAATCTCTTTAGATATTTCCTCCCTTAGTCTGTCCAGCTCCTTGGGGCGTAGACAGGCCTCACGATAACCCGCGGTAACGGCAACTTTTACCACAGTGTTGTCAGCCATCTACACGAAAGTAAGGCGCTGTGTTTTAAGAGTCTTCTTCTGATCCGAATTCCTGTTTAGAGAAGTGTTTTTGGAGTTCTTTCTCAGCTTGTCTGTAGAGCGAGCCTGAGGAGTTGCTCTAAATGATGTTTCTGCAGCCATGCCCCCTTATGAGGTGCCTTGTCTGTTGGTTTGAAAGTCGCGCCAAGCGAGCTTTCCTTCTCTGGGTACAATGCTGAGCCTAGCAATGCCATAGCTCAGGAATCTCGAGAAATCGAATACACCACATTTACTCTATGTGTATATTCAATTTGGTGATACCTCTATTCAACTTTCTTTACTGGTAGTCAACATAAGTCGGATAAGAGCGTCCAAGAAAAGAAGCAGTGGGAAGTAAACAAGAGGAGGTGAAGCAGTCCAGAAGGAAGGAGAGGAAGAAGTAAAGGGGGAGTGAAGTAAATGTAAGGAGGTGAGAGAAAGGTTGGAGGGTGAATACAATAAGTGGAGACATATAAATTATTTTATTATTATATATGATGTGACGTAGGATTTGCTGATATTAGTTGCACGTGTCCATGCAGGTTTGTGCTGAGATGATGTAAGAGAAAATTTGGAAAATTGTGAATAGAAAAGTGTATCTACTGATATATAGAGACTCACTTCTACATACATCTACATTATAAATTCACTGATATCTGCTATCGGTTGGTGTCTTCAGAGGAGAAATTTCATTTAGAAAGCTACAAGTGGTTGCAGCAACATATCCTACATTAAGAGGAGTAAGAATTCAATAGGGACCAATATTTGATCTAGAATCTGATCCATGGATCAAGAATTAAAAGGTAGCTGTGGTTGCTGTGCTGTTACAGTGGTGGAGATTTGCCATCTTTTTGTTTCCTAATTATGACGAAAGAGAGACGAACAAATTTGAAGAGCTTCCATCTGTTCCGTTTCTATTACAGTGATGTTTTTGATTTGGAAGATTACATGCTTTCAGTGACGTTAATGATAACGCGTTACTTATTTTGAAAAGTAACGGTGACAACTACAATTAAGGTAACAATTTTTAGGTAACTTTAATGCAAAATAACGTACGTTACTGTACATTACTGTACGTTACACAGCAGCATCCTTTTATCATTTGTACACTTTCCTTTTCCGAAATCACGTTTATTATTCTAAGAAAAAAATCATTCTTTATTCAAACTGCAGTGATACTGTTGCATTCGCCAATCAATCAGACTTGTCCATAAACAGTAAAAAAAAGAAAATCACATATTGCATTTTTTATCATAATTTAAAATTCCCACCAAGACAGATGAGACTTTTACCGACAGTGCATTTTCGTGGTACGAACAAGTACGGTTGAGCTATCAGCGCTCTCAGCTGTCGGCTTCCTGAACACTTCACGTCGTTGCTACACTATTTTGCTCTCACTTTTCAGCAGTCACCGTATTTTTTTCTTCGAAAAACCAGAGACTTACCCTCCCTACCGCCTCCGCGAAACCCCATTCGTGTTTTAGAAAATTTTCAAAGTGCATTTTTTAAACCTCAAAACCGAATTATCATAGGTTGTTGGTAAGTTCTGAGTGCTTCGCAGATTTCGCCCTTCTTTGTTGTAATTCTTGGGTCATTTAAATATTATATGAGCATTCTTTGGAGAAGGAGGATCCAAAGGATTGTATACTATCGCTTACAGGTATGGAATTTCGATGAAATCTTACGCAAAATTATGCATCATCTAACAAAATTAGTTTTAAATTTAACCACCACTTCAAGTCCGACATTTAAGCAACCGTGAAATAATTTTTCATTATATTGAAGGATTGAAGGGTCTTTTGTTGAAAAACTTCTTTCGGAAAAATAAAGGAGGAGGAGCAATTATGATCTTACGTAATACTCGAATGACCCCCAAAGCAATTGACTATTGAGCTAAAATTTTGTGGAAATTAAATTATATATATTATTTAAGCTATAGAAAAATTAAAAGAAAATAGATTTCACTTTATCATGGTAGAAAAAAATCGAAGTGTGCTTCCTACACATTTAGAAAATTATTCAAGCCAAGGTTACTAAAAAACGACTCACAGTTATTTCAGGGTTGCTAAAGTGCAAACATTTAAGTCTCTAAAATACAAAACATTTTTTTATCTAATTTCATTGATCGATATTATATGTCTTCAAGCGGAGCGAAAATAGGAAAATCGCATGGGTGTCCGTTCGTGGTTCTCATTAGAGTAGTTTTTCTCTTAGCGTTTAATTACTGCACGCAATGCTATCGAATGTCTGTATGCGTTAGGGAAAAGTTTTCTGCAATTTTCCTTTCCCTTAGCAAAAAATTCATACAAATACATAGCAAGGACGGCTTTTCTATATGTACATCTCCAGAAGTTGTGTACATGTGAGTAATGAACTAAAATAATAACACTGAAACACTGAACTTTTTTATTTGCAATTTCATCCGTCGTCATAAAATACATTCCAGCGGTACGAGGTAATAGCTATAATCATTTAAGCTCAACTTTTTTTCTACAAAAATGAAAAAATCAACAGCTCACCTCAATTCGAATCACAAATACTGAAATAAACTGCAGCAGCACAAGTTCACGCGAAACGCTCGAGCAGCTCAGACGTAAGAAAAACGCTCAAATAAATTGTATTAGAAAACGTAACAAATTCATTTAACTTTCAGAATGTATCTGAATTTCCTAAAAACTTATTTGACCTTCATAATTCTGTTCTTTTATTTTTGCAACGAATGTAAAACTAAGTACGCGAAATATGTGAAAAGGTTTGTAAAGTACGCTAAGGAAGACTTAAAGAAATATCAAGTGGGTTTACTCTTAAATACAAGTAGCTCTGATTCAGATTCCAATAATCGGGTCCATCTCATTGTATCTGAACTCCCAGCACTTATAATTAATCTCAGTCAATCAGAAGAGAAAGAAAATTTTGTTGAATCGTCAGTTTTTGACGAAGTCAGATCGATGATATTGTTTATCTATATTGAGAAACTCCGCGAAAATATATCCGTATCAGGTGTGGGGCTCCTAAACTTCTTGAAACAACTAGCGCCAAACAGGATGCGTTCAAATTGCTTTACAATTTCACTATGTGAAGCAAACCTTTGTACTTATGAAGAACTACTTCGAAAGATGTGGTCTGAACGTTATTTTGATGTAACAGTTTTGCAACTGGCTAAGAAAACAAGTGGAATAGGACTTTTCTAGAATCTTCAACAAGTGAAAGCTGTGGTACATCGGTTCAACCCCTTCACTGATGTTTATGAAAAACTTGAATATTCCAGGCTAAATGAACGGTTTCCAAATAAACCTGAAAATATGAGTGAATACAATTTAAAAGGAGGATTCATTAATTATCCTCCTTACAGCAAAGGAAAGTATAACCAAAAAGGACTTCTTGCTGATTATAGTGGTGCCGATCATCTGACACTTAAGGCTTTATCAAAGGTGCTGAATTTCTCTGCAACTGCAGTTTTATCAGTCGATGCGAAAATCGGTATCACTAACCTCAAACACAAATCTGCAAGTGGTATGATCGGTAAGTGCATAAACAATGAAATCAACATTTTCATTACTACGCTTTTCTCATTTATTCTATTGAAGCAATTATTGACAGAACAAACAAGAATGTTAGATTATGAATCTCTTTATGTCGTAGTGCCGATTCTCCCCGGTAAGGAAGAAGTTGTATCTAAAAGGACATCGTATTCAACTCTACTAGTACTTTTGATCATTTCAGTAGTGATTTACGTGTCAGCTCATCTCCTGCAATTTTATGCTCATCACTGCGACATTTTTAACATCTTGTAAATTTTATTAGGAATGCCTGCACCCCGAGAACTGACATCTGTTGCCACAAGAATATTTTTCGTCTCAGTGATCGCTTTGTCTTTCGTATGCACGTCTACTTTTTTCGGAGGACTTACATCTAGAAATTTAAAGATCACAACCCAAATGAAATTCAACACCTTTGAGGATCTCGATAATTCTGGCTTAATACCCGTAATATATCCAAGCTTATTCAATATAACGTTCCATCAAGCTGAAGGAGCTTTATCCAGTCGCGGAAAGAAAGCCTTAAATGAAGAAAACGTGCAAAAGGTGTGTGGAAGGTTTGTAAATAAATACTATAATGTTTCATGCATAAGACCCGGGTCGAGCGCAGTGTCAATGGTGCAACTTTTCAAAAATTCTTCTGGTCATTCTGCTGTAAAGATTATGAAACAGCGCTCCCGGAGTTCTAGTACAGTTATGATGTTAGAAAAAGGTTCTCCCTATGCGGACCGTTTAAACCAAGTAATAGACCGAATGTTTTAATCAGGATTGCGACAGAAATGGACTGGACATTATTCCCGCGATCTTTCCTATACTGATGGTAACTTGGCGAACATTGGGACCTAGAGTTTGAAACCATTGGAAGTGTCAGGAATCTTCGACGACGTCTTGTATTCATGATCATTCACGGATATCTGTTATCGATCACTGTGTTTTTAGGAGAAATTTTATTTAGAAAGCCGCAACTGCTTGTAAATATCCACATTCACTAGAGACCAATATTTCAATTTTCATCTATAGGGTTGTCAATAGATCGAGGATTAAATGGTGGCTGTGGTGGGGTTATATAGTGTTAGCGGAGATCTGTCGTGATGGTTGTTTCCTAATCGTAAGTCCAGATTAATGTCAAACTAGGACATCCACTTAAATTAAATATTGCTAGTGTACAGAAATTCAAGACTTTCAAATTATAAAATTTCGAGTCTCTAATTCCAGCTGATTTTTCCATGGCACCGTTTTTTGCCCCACTGTGGGATATTTTGATCGCCAAAGATCCTCTTCACGCATTAATACAAGGTAATAAATTAGTGCGGATCATAGATAAAAATAGAGTTTGAGATTCGAAATTAACTTTAACTAGGTCACAAATTATAGAACTTTAATGAAGAAGCTTGTGATTTTTTGAACAATGGACTTCAAGATTCAAATATCCGTAACCTAATGGGCAAAACTTATTTCTCAAGTCAAAAATATACGTGTCGCCTAATTTCCTAAAAAAAAACAGCATATTTCGTCGCTGACAGAATCAGCATCCTGCAGGGTAGAACCAGAATTATAGTTTGGAATAGCAGGATATATCCTTATGATTAACATATTTCGTTTATGTAATGAAATTTTTGAAAAAATAGGTTTAGACAAAAACCTGTGCAAATGTTAAGATTTAGAATTAATAATAGTGTAAAATAAAAACAGTTTACAGATTATGAATGTGAATTTTTTTTATTAAATTACGTAAATTGATCTATAATTTTTAAGCTTGAAAACCATTTCAAACAAAACAAAAAATAAAAAAGTGTCTAAAACTTTCGGGAATTTAAAATTACGTACTAGAAATTTTATAAAAATGGAAAGTAATGTCAATATAACTCGCTACTTTTTTCAGTTGCGGTAACGCGTTACAAATTTTAAGGAAGTAATGTTAACGTTCACAAACCATTGTTGTCTGGAAAAGTGTCAAGCACTGTTTTATCATCTGTATCATGTTTAAAAATTGTTGCTACAAATAATACTAATTTTCCTAGACTTGAAATACAGATCCATTATAATGAAGGAAGGAACAATTTTATTTTCTGCAAGACAGGAAAAATATAAAATGCGATTCATAAAGAAAATCAATACTACACTGTACATGAATTATGATAAAAATACTAGATGGGACTCCAAAATTATAAACGATAAAAGTAAGTACAGACATATAAGTCAAGATTGGTAGTAAAATATGTCATCCACTTAAATTAATTATTGCTAATGCACAAACATTTAAGACTTTAAAATTCGAAACTTTTGTGTCTCTTATTTCACCTGATTTGTCCATGATACTCTTCTCTTGCCCCACGGTGTGACGCTTCGACCGCCAAAAATTCTCTTCAGGCGTTAATGCAAGGAAATAAATTAGTACGTATTATGGATGAAAATATAGTTTGAAATTCCAAATGATATGCTTCTTTATATGATTTCGCTTACAATAATATTCAAACGTAGAAATTAAACAAATAAAGCTAAAATTACAATATATAACTCTGTACTTTTACCCACCGTAATGAACGGTAGCGAGACCTGGACCTACCAAGAAAGGGATAAGAGTAAAATTAAAGCGGTTGGCATGCAATTCCTGCGCAATTTTTGCAGTTAACCTTGAACGGGTTCACCTGTCTCTCAGTCGGGAGTCAGCCCTTCACACCCCTCCCGACAGCCTAGAAGGGGCGTCAGAAAGCCAGGCCTCTCAGTACCCTCCTAGCTGGCGGAGACGAATGTTATTAGGTAAAATGGAAAATGTTGAAAGACTTGGTTGAAACTTCTTAAGACTGAGCATATCTACTAAGTAATAAATTTTTTGATCTGGAAATTATGTGAGAATACCGTCCAAACTACGACACTAATGCCAAAATGAGTCAATGATGCCAAAATAAGGTTGAGTTTTTGAAATGTTGTACATTACTAATATTAGTCCTATCTTGAAGTATATATTTCTATGGTGTTGATAATGAAATATAGAGCGATCCGGTAAAAAAAATGAGAGAAAACATTGACCAGACTAAAAGTAAAAGTACCCTCTGAGCATCAGCCGTAACGATGCAAAAATAAGTCAATAATGCCAAAATAAAGTTGATTTTTTCGAATTTTGTACATGATTGATATTAGTCCTATCTTAAAATGTATATTTCTATGGTATTGATGACGAAATATAGAGCGATCAGGTAAAAAAATTAGAGAAAACAGTTGCCAGAGTGAGAGTTGATGTGTACCCTCTGAGCATCAGCCATATGTGCACCCGTTGAAGGTTAAACGCTAATGGGCAAAGTCAGTAATGAGAGGATTCTCCAAGAATGTGATGTAGAGGAAACATTGCCCGACAAGAGTAAAATACATTTTTTTAGACAGTTTGAGCATATTGAGATAATAAAACAAGAGCGACTGTCGAAACAAGCAGATTTAGGTAATGTAATTGGCAGCGTACCCAGAGTCAGACTGAAGAAAAAATGGTGGGATTATGTGAACGCGACCCTAAGTCGAAAGGATATAAAAAGCTGTAGAAGCACAAGAGCTTGCATGGGCAAGTGTATGGACGTACAGGAAGCTAAATTTGTATGCCAGGATAGGAAAGTGTGGCGACGAATAGTTTATAAGAACTATGAGACGAAGAATGTCAGTGGAGGGAGAGCCTAAAACGAAAGACCTTGGACACCAACGAGCCCGCCTGAAGAGCTTTACTTGGTGGATGTATTAGGGTAAAGAGTATGGATCTGACTATGTGCTCATCAGCAAACTTGCGTATTTTTGTGTGATTTATGATACATGATGATTTTGTAAAGCTCTTCGCGGGGTGTGATTGCTAGAGAGATTGATCAGCGATCTGGATCGAAAGTGTTGTGGAACGAAC
>UWNZ010064321.1:0-11757 GCA_900474215.1 Andricus inflator
AAATTATGGAAATTTTCGTACTACAATTTTTGCGGTGAATGGGTCGATTAACGCAAAATGGGTGCTCACAGATGTATATCATTTGCGTATGAAGTCAATTTTTACTCCTGAAAAGTAGAACTTTAACCCCACTTCAAAGCAATAAAAAAGAGCTGAAATCATGCATGTCCTCTAAAAATTTGATTTTTTGAAAAATTTTCTTGTCAAGATGTCTCACTCATCATATTCTATTTAAGGACATGGCTGACCAATAAGGTCACTACTACTTGAGAAGGCGTCGTTCGCGAGTTTGGTGCTAATGACTTTTTTATTAGATAACTCACAATTTCGACGTCCAAATTTCAAAAGTGAGTTTCCAAACTCGACCAAACGGCATCCAAACGATTGGTAAAAGAATTTTTGAAAAAATTTACATTTTTTGTGCAACGTGAAGTTAGCACTCCAATTTTGAAAATACAATATCCTTTTGAATTATTCCGTCCAAACGGCAAAATTTGGTTTCCAAACGGCAAAATTTGGTTTCCAAACATGACCAAACGATGAACAAACGATTCTATTAAACAAACGTTGGATATTTTATGGTCGCTGTTCCAACTTCGCGGACATCCTTGGATTCATTTCAGAGATAAAAAATTGTATAAATAATATCACGAATTTGAAAAAATTAAACTTATATATTAATGCTAATAAGGAATGGAATGAGGTTTGATGTGAAAATCAACTATGCTTTTATTAAACTAGAACATTGTGCGCGCTAAGCGCGCAATAATTACCCTTTCTTTAGAAAAAAAATTGGTTCAATTTCCAACATTTTGTTATAGATTTTACAGAAAATCTTATCTAATTTAAAAACGTTGTATATGATTCACAGAAGTTTTTTCAATATACCGAAACAATTCCAGTAAATTCAATATAAATGCCACCTTTTTTTATTTACTTACAATTCTTTAAAATTAGCAGTTTATTTTTCTTAATAACAAAATATGTCTCTTCGCGTGTGGAATTTGTTTAACATTTAAAAAACATAAAAAATACATTTTCGAGGTATTTCAAGATGAACTATTCATCCAAGTAGAATTAGATTCAACTATTTGAATTTGATTCGAATTTTTTATGATATTCCATTAACCACGTTTTCTGAACATATTTTTTATACAGATGTATTAAATTATTTTATCTTTATATCAAAATTTTATTTTTAACGATCAATAGAAAGAAAAGTTTAACATTCATGCTCGCATTAAAGTGCATGATGAAACAGAGAAAACTTCAAGATGTATAATGTAACATTTTATTTAATCAAAACAGAAGCATATAGCAGTATTTCCATTTGTATTTGACACTTGCACAATTAAGTAACTTTATTGTTAATTAACAGTAGAAGTAGTTTTCTTACAGTAAATAAAAAATAACCATTTTTTATATTGTCATTGTATTATTAACATTTAAATCACAGTTTTGAAAATCAAAATCTATCACAAAAGGCTCTTTTTTGTTAATTCTATTACAAATTTGCGCTTCTCTTTATACCTTGAGCCTGGAATATGAAAATTTTCACTTCAACAGTTGACACTTCAGAGGAAAAACCTTTTTAAGTTCAAAGCTCAACTACTTAGTTGAATGTGGAACTACTTTGTTCAAAATTAATTTTTTTTTTTTTTAATTCATATATTTTGTTAAAACTCTACTTTTCTGGTAGAAAATTACTCCCTTTGGTTGAAAATTCATTTATTCGATAGAAAATTAGTTTTTTCTTTAAATGAAAATTAAGTTTTTGAACTGAAAATTTAACTATTCCATTTTTTGTTGAGAATTAATGTTCTTTATAGACATTTATTCTTCTTGGTTGCAATAAATTCATCTGTTTGGTTACAAATTTTACCACTTTATTAAAATTCATCTATTTTATTGAAAATTTGCCCTTTTTGAGTAGAAAATTCATCTCTCGGGTTGAAAAATCAACTATTGGGTAAAAGATTCATTTTTTTGGTTGAAGATTCATTATTTCAGTAAAAATTCCATTTCTGTGCTCAAAAATTTAACTATTTTGTCGAAAATTCATTTTTTGTTGCTGAAAATACATTTTTTCAAATGAAAATTTAATTATTCCATGTTTGGTTTGATAATTTTCTTTAGTGGGAAATTGAATTTTAGGCTAAAAATTCTCCTAAAAATTCAAAATCTGGTGAAAAATTAATTAATCTTGTTAAAAATGGACTTTTTTAGTAAAAAATTGGTCTTTTTGGTAGCGAATTCATTTCTTTGATTGACATTTTTTTGTGGTCAAAAATTACTTTTCTTAACCGGAAATTTGAACATTTTTTACCGAACACATATCTTTTTTGATATTCATTTAATCTTCTTGGTTGAAAATTCATCTGTTTGGTTATTTTGTTAAAAATGCATCCATTTTGTGGAAAATTTGTCGTTTTTGGCAGAAAATTTTTCTTTTAAGTTGAAAATTCAACTATAGGGTTAAAAATGCACTTTTTTATTGAAGATTAATTTTTTTGGTTCAAAATTAATTCCTTTGCTTAAAAATTTTTTCTGTTAAGAATGAATTTTTTTACTGAAAATTGAACAATTTCAGGCTTGATTTAACATTTTCCATCGTCAGCTGAAAATTCACCTATTTGGTTAAAAATTTCTGTATTTCGTTGAAACTTTGTCTTTTGTGGTAGAATATTAATCCTATTAGCGACTAGTTCACCTTTTTGGTTTACAATTTATTTCTTTGGTGAAAAATTTAACTATTAGGTTGAAAGTCCATTCAAAAATTAAAAAACTGGTTGAAATTTCATATATTTTTTTAAAAATCAATCTCTTTCTTCGTTGGAAATTCATTTCTTTGATTGAAAATTAGTTTTTTTTAATGAAAATTAATTTTCTAGACTGAAAATTTAACTATTCTATTTTTTTGTCGAAAATTGATCTTTTTTGATAGACGCTTAATCCTCTTGGTTGAAAATTCATCTGTTTGGCTGAAAATTTAACTATTTTGTTGAAAATTTATCTCTTTTGGTAGAAAATGCATATTTTGGGTTGGAAATTCCACCACTGGCTTAAAAAGTCATTTCTTTTTTGTTATAGATTTATTATTTTAGTTAAAAATTAATTTCTTGGCTTAGAAGTTTAACTGTTTTGTTTAGAATTCACTTTCTTCAATTATTTTTGTTTACTTTAGATTTAACTATTCCATTTATCTTCTTCAGTTAAAAATTCTGCTTTTTGGTTGAAAATTTCTGTATTTTGTTGAAACCTTGTCTCTTCTGATAGAATATTAGTCTTCTTGACCACTAATTCACCTTTTTCGTTAAAAATTCATTCCTTTGGTTGAAAATTTAATTATTAGTTTAAAAATTCCTTTACAAAATTCAAAATTTGGTTAAAAATTCATGTATTTTCTTAAATATTAATTTTTTTGGTAGAAAATTAATCTTTTTGGCCGAAAATTCAACTATTTGGTTAAAAAATATGTATTTTGTTGAGACTTCATCCTTTTTGGCTAAAAACTCATCTTGCGTTGAAAATTCATCGTTTTGTTTAAAAATTGAACTATTTGGTTGAAAATCCAACTGTGTTGTAGAAAGCTCATCTTTTTGGCTTGAAAATATAACATTTTGAATACAATTTTTTTTCTTTAATGTCTGAATAATCTTTGTGGCTTGAAAATTCGTCTTTTTGATTCAAAAATTTAACTCTTTTGATAGAAAGTTCATCTTTTTTGGTAAAAAAATTCAACTGTTTGGTTAACAATTAATATGTTTTGGTCGAGGACACAACTGTTTTATTGAAAATTCATCTTTTTTGGTTAAGTTCAACTGTTTTTCATTTTAAATACAATTTTTTTCTCAGTTTAAAAGAACAGCTATTACATTTCTTGTTGAGAATCTATCTTTTTTTTTTTTTTTATTAAAAAATCAACTACTTGGTTTAAAGTTGAACTAATTTCGTAATTCAGAAAAAAACATTGCAGAACTCAAAAAAAGTGTCAAATAGTACCAATAGTGTGGTGACTTGGAATCCTGCATATGGGCACCAGCAATATCTACAATCTACGATATTTTTTTTACTACTTGTAAATTCAGCCTTCTGCAGTTCGTGACTTTCATTTTCCTGACCTCATTGCTTGTCTAAAAAGAAAGGTAAAATAATATAAATGAGAGAAAAATTTGTCTCTAGATTACTGATCACAATGCAAGTATGATCAAATAAGAAATAGAGACATTATTGCAAAACATTGTATGTAATTGTCTCGCCAGCACTGACTTGTTCTACTGAATAATGTATTACGCTTGAGAATCCTTTCTCGCAATATTATTGATATACAAATAAGCATTGCTTTAGGAAAGGAAATGAGCAGCAAAGAAATGCTGCCATGTCAAAAAAGACTAACGAGTTAAGACATCTTCTTTCCTCAATTATAGAAATCGATGTTCTGCTTACTGACGTGAAAAGCTGTAAGAAAAATAAAGCTAGAGAATGCTTCTCTCGAGTTCGTCTCTGTATCACTACCCAAAGATGGTGACTATAAACGTGTCAGAAAATAATGTACTTCCTGGATCAGAAGCTGCTTCCACGCTACCAGTTCCAGCTTTGCGATGTGGAAGGACGTGTCTACCCATGCGATGAAATATTACGAGGAAAGTCAACCGAAGGGCGCAGAAGGGATTTTCAATTGGTTTCCGGAAAATTGTTATATCACTAGTGCAGATGACACTGCCTTTAACTCTGGCCTCTCAAAGGTCCCTTCGCAGCTGATGAAAAATCTACGTGTGCTGGAGAAGTCATTAGCAATTTGGAGGAATCTAGTGTCAATTTAGACAGGATTAATCCTGAGGAACTTTGTTTTGAGAATGCTGAAGAAGATTCATTTCAATTTACTTTGCCTTGTAGCTTTCCACTTGAAGAACTCTCAAATTAAATTGAACACTTCAAAAATAGAAAGTGATTTAAGGAAATCAAGCAATTTATACTGCACTTCAAATTCTGTGTAGAATTTACTTTCATTTAATTGATGCTCCGCTAATGCTCAAATGCACAAAGTGCTGTCAACTGTCCTCTATAATCAAGGGATTAGAGTTAATGAATTGAAACCTTGTGAGAAACTAATTTTTGACATTTGTGTTTCGCTTCTGTTTTCATATTTTCAAAAACAAAGATCCCTACGTATTTTATATTATTTTATCCTTGTTATATTCTACTATTATTATTGACTACTTATATTACAACATAACCATTGCTTACAAATTGTACGCTTCTAAGCGACTTCCGTTTCCTCTTTCTATCACTTCTCCTCCACCTCAACTTTGCCATTTTTAACATTCGCTGTTTCATTCTTTCTCATTCGTTTCTCTAGCGTCCTCCAATTACTTTACTTACTTCTCATCCAATCCATCTTCCTCTAAAATTTTTATCACATTACCTTGCCAGCTTCCTTTATCTTCAATTCCTCTCCTACATTTTTCCAAACATGCTCCCATGTTTCCTCTTCCCAATCACATACTCTGCACTTTTTGTACCCTTCTTTTTAATAATATATCTCTTCCCTTAACACGTTATTCAATCCTAATTATGCTATTGCGTTTTATCTTCTTTCTCCCCATCCTTTTTTTAGATACTTTGATACTCCTTTTTTATCATCTTATACCATTTATTATATTTTGAGTCCTCAATCCTCCCCAGTCTTTCTATTAACTATCATTCCCAGTATATTTCTTCCAATTCTGCATAGTTTACGACAATCCCCTCTCCTATATCTCTAGCCCTAAACAATTCCCTTTTTCCTTCTTTCCATCTCGGTTATTCCGATGCCCATCCTCTCCTTTCCTACCTACTTCAAACACGTTTTCGCTAAATCCCCTCCTTTTCCCTCCTTAAGCGTCACCTCAAACTTGCATACCCTCTTTCCCGGCGTGCACTAATCTACCCCTAGGATCTACCTTATGTGTCTTTCTTGTAACCTCTTAATCTCCTCTTATTCCTTCAATCTCCATATCTCTGCTGCATAGCCTACGACCCACCCTACCAGCATATCAAACAACCACATCCTTTTTCTCCAATCTTCTTTTAAACTACTTTTTCCTATTCCCCATATCTGTTTTATTACCACTGACGCTTGTTTTTATCCTTTCTCTTATATAAACTCTATGATCTCCATGGGCTTGCAAGGTATATACCAAATACTTCAACTCCTTTGCTTCTTCTAACTTTACTCCCTTCCATCTCCCAGTCCATTTTTTCTATCCCGCCTTTTCCTAAACCTCATTATCTTTGTCTTCTGAGCATTTAAATTCAACTTTTCCCATTTAAGTATATCTCCAATCATGTAACTAAGCCCACCATCCCCTCATTATCATCTACTATCACCACTATATCTTCCGCGTATGCCGGTTTATATATCTGCTCTTTTCCGATACTAACTATTAAATAAAAGTGGGCTCAAAGGACACCATGTCTTACTCCTCTCATCAACCAGAAACTATCTCCTACTTGCTTCGCTACCTTAACCTTCCTTTTTGTCTCTCTGAGAATGTCCGATGCTCTGTTAAATCATCTCTTATTCCCTTTTTCACCATATATTTTTATATCTCGACACAATGAAGTGAGTCGAACGCCGCCATAAAATCCACTACCATTGATATCATTCCCCCTTTCTCCCTTTTAATAATTTTATTTACCAGATAATTCAGAACATATATGTTGTCAATCACCCCGCTTCCTTTTCTAAGCCCTTTCTGATTCGGTAGCTCTATCTTTTTTCCTCAAACAATGTTGGCATTAGTGTCACTCTCCATGTAATCTTTAAACTACTCCCCTTTGCCTTTTTTCACTATGGGTACCAGTACCCCCTCTTTCCATAATTCTGGTTACCCCTTTGCTCTCTATACTCTATTGCACATTATCCATGCCAATTCCTTTAGTTCCTTCCCTCATATTTCCAAACTTAAATTGGAATCTCATCTATACCAGGTGCCTTCCCATATTTCATTATTCCTAATACATTGATTAGTTCTTCCCTTATTATGTCCTCTTCCTCCTCTCTTAACCTCCCGTGTTTTCTTCCTTCCCTAACCTTCTTCTCTACCCCTCATATAAAATCCAAAAAATATTTCTTCCATTCTACCATCTCAATATTCTGGTTTATTCATTATCTTCTTTTTCTACTCTATTGACTACCATACAGCATAATTTGCTCTTATTGTATTTCCTTTAGGAGCTTAAGAATCAAACTCCAAGCTTTGGCTAATTCCAATAAGGTTCTAGAGATTGGTATTGAATTGCTTCGTAGACGTCTTGCTTCCTTTCCCGAGATGCGACCAGTCCTTCGTTTTGAATTGAACAAATACTCAACCTCTAACTCGCTGGACTGTAGTACCCCTATATACGTGTAGGTATTATTCGAGCTGCTTGAGAAACCGTTTTGGGTTTTCTGTTCCACTGAACTGTTGAGGCACATGCTTGACCTTCAATGGCATGCGTCTTACAATTCTCGGACGAAATGCTCTATAATTTTTGAAATTTAACAAGGGTGACTAAAAAACGTCATTTTCAAAATTCATTGACTTTTTCCTGATTTTTCCCTGACCAATTTTTTATTTTCCCTGATCTTAATATTCAAGGACCAGAATTTTGATCTTGAAACATTCTTAATATAGAATCTCTTTTACGAATGAAGCAATATCAAATTTAAATTCAAAAATTTCAGATTTGTTTAGCTATTTCAATCAAAAAAGATGACTTTTCAAAAAAATAGTTTAATTTTCAAAAAAATATTTGAATTTTGAAGAAAATAGTTCAATTTAAACATACAAAGATGAATTCTCAACCAAATGGGTGGATTTTAAAACAAAAAAGATTAAACTTCAACAAAAAACAGTTACATTTTCAACCGAGTTATTGAATTTTTTAGAAGAATGTTGAATTTTCAAAACAGAAAGATAAATTTTCAATCCAACACGACGAATTTTCTATTTAAATTGACGAATGTTTAACAAGCAGTTGAATTTTCGACGAAAAAATATGACTTTTTAACAAACTACTTAAATTTTCAACAAAATAATTCAATTATTAACCAAATACTGAAATTTTGTACTTAAAAAGAAAACGAATAAAAAGTCAACAAAACAGTTAAATTTTTAACCCAAAGGGTTAAATTTAAAAAAGAGAAATTATATTTTCAACAAAACAGTTGAATTTTTAATTAATTAACTTAATTTTCAACCCAAAACGATAAATTCGTAACCAAAAAGACAAATTTTCAGCTAAGAAGATGAATTTTCTACCAAACGAGAAAAATTTTTAGCAAAATATGTGAATTTTCAATGAAAAAAGATCAATTTTCAGCCAAAAATAGAACAGTTCAATTTTCAGTAACAAAATTTTTTTAAAAAGAATTTTCAATAAAATAGTAACATTTTTAACCAAAAGAATGAATTTTCAACTGAAATGATGAATCTGCAACCAACAAAATGAATTTTTAACAGAGGAACTCAACTTTTAATATAGAAATACAAATTTTCAACCAAAAATACGAATTTTCTACAAAACAGCTGAACTTTCGACTTGAAAATATTACTTTTCTACCAAAAAGACAAATTTTCTACAAAACAGTTTTTTCTTCAACCATAGATGAATTTTCAACCAAATTTAATAATCTTCAACAAAAAAATGAATTTTTGACAAATTAGGTCAACTTTTTACCAAGTAGTAAAATTTTTAACAAATGAAGATTTTTCAGTTAAGAAAAAAGTGTAAGTTCATCCAATTTGTCGTAGTTTCTGTAAAAATAGTTGAATTTCCGACCAGAAAATCATAATTTTCAACCAAAAAGTTGATTTGCAACCAAGAAAGTTACTCTTATCCAAAAATAAATGTTTAACTAAGTAGTTCAACTTTTAACTAAGTAGCTGAATTTTCAGTTAAGGGAAAAATCAATATTCAACTAAAAATGGAATAGTTGGATTTTCTGATAAGCAGATTAATTTTCAAGAACAAAAAAATTAGCTTTCAAAAAAGTTGTTAAGCTTTCGACCAACGAGATGAGTTTTCAACTAAAGCGATAAATCTCTAACTGAAATGGTCAACTTTTCAGTTAAAAAAAGCAATTTTCAACCAGACTGACGATTTTTCTACAAATTAGTTGAATTTTCAACTAAAATGATGAATCTTCAAGAAAAAAATGATTTTTTAAGACAGAGGTTCAACTTTCAACCAACTAATTGAATTCTGAACCAAAGAAAGATGTATTCCCAGCGAATAATGTAATAGCAGATATTTCTGATAAAAAATTTTTAATTCTGAATAAAAACAATCGAATTCAACCAAAAAAGACGAATTTTCCAAAAAAATAGTTGAGTCAAAGAAAGAAGGCAAAGAAGATTAATTTTCAACCAAAAAGTTGTATATAACTACAAAAGATGAAATTTCTACTTAAAGAAAAGAATTTTCCAACCGAAAAGACGAATTTTCAATAAAATAGTTAAATTTTCAACCAAAGAAGATTTACGCTGAGCTTGTAACACCAACATGTAAAATTTTAACAAAAAATTTAATTTTCTACCCAAAAAAATGGCATTTTCAATCCAAAAAGAGGAATTTTTAAGAAAATAGTTGAATCTCCAAGAAGAGAATGACTTTTTAAAAAAATTGTTGATTTAGCAACGAAATAATAAAATCTTTAACCAAAAATATAACTGTCAAGAGGAAGTAACTAAGAAAAAAGAGAAACATAAATACAAGGCAAATTACTGACAAGAATATTTTGTCAGGTTTGCCGGTAATATTTTTGACATAGAATATTTAATAAACGGAATAAAGCATTTTCGAATTAAAATAAAAAAAATTTTAATCGTTATTCTTGATAGTTTTTTAAAGTGCCTTTCATAGAAATTTCCCGAATTTTACGAGACTTTTTTCAAAATCCCTGACTTTCTGATTTCCAGGTTTTTTCTGATCTACTAAATGTCTGATTCAAGATCATATTATGACAAACTAGATCGCTTAGAAAAAAATGCATTTTCTCTCCAAATTAATTACTCTATTGAACTCAATGTAAGCCGTATTGGCTTATAATTGAACAATTTACTTCCCACTGATACTGTTTTACGCAAGACCAATAGTTGCTGGGTTAATCATGAAAAACACAAAACTAGGAGTCAAAAAAATTGCGTAGGAACCTAGGAGCCCTTATTCTATCATAAAAAGGACTTAAAAAATGCTATTGAAGTGAAATTTTCAGACTTTGTTAAAAACGTTATTCCAGAAAACTTCTGTCCAGCTCTAGAAGCAATTATCCAAGCCATTTATGTGATAAAAAACGGGGGGAAAAAAACAAAGTTCTCGAGCTTAACTCGACGCCGGAAGTCGCCTCCGGGTGACAGGAACGAAGGTGTCGAGTAATTCCTGAAAATTGTTCGTCTTCCTGGAAGGAAACCTCGTTTCCAGCGAAATTCACAAGCCAACGACTGAAGCGATTGATTAACTACGTTTCACGGCAGACTGCAGCATTGATTTTCAATCAGATGATTCAAATGATTTTGTCTTTCTTTATTTCAATCTTTTTCTCTTTGTTCAATTACAGAGATCGTCTGGGATATTAAATTATCTGAATATTATAGTGTCGCGAGTTATGCACTCAAAACGGACAACGTAACAAGTGGCATCTGTTGCATTTGTTGGTTTAAGTGCGGTGAAACACTTGACTTCCTGGCAAACTTCCAATTGGCATCTCGTCAGTTATTGCAGAATTCAACCTTGCATCCGTTACCAGATTTTTATTATACTTTTTGCATTAATATGCACTCGGTACGCACCATCTGACGCTGAAAGATAATAGCCGGAAATCTGGAGCTGACTGGTAAACGTACCAAGTTTGTTATTTACGTTTACTTTTTTAAAAATAGGGAACTGCATGAAACACTGGAAAATAGAGAGAGCTGTTTTAATTTTTTTCAATTAGGGGCCATCCATAAACTACGTTACCAATTTGATGAAGGGAAAGGGGGAGTCACGCTAAAAACAACGGTTGGTAATAGGAGGTGGGGGAGGGTCAGTTGAAGTAACGTTACGAACTTAGATAACATTTTGTACGTTTCCGGATGATAAATTTTAAGGAATTTTTTTTCTCTGATTTAAAGAAACATACACTTTCTCCCCTTTTTCTCATTTTTTTCGCTTAAATGCAAACTAAATGAAGGGGCTATAGGTAGTAATGTTAATGGAATTTTCAAAATTTTTTGTTAGCCATGTTAACAAAATTTTGTTAAAATGGACTAGAGGAAAAAAAGAATAAACAAATTGAAAATAAAATCGAATTGAAGCAGCAAACTGCACTGAAAATTAATTACAACATAATTAACAATCATTTTAGATACAGTACTGTAGTACTCCTAATATGAGCAAAGTTTTTCTTATATAGACAGAAATCACAAATTTCACTAATAGGTCAATCGATGAGTCTCAAAGACGTGAACAAATACTCTACACGTACTATTGTTGTGTTTTGAATATCAAAAAAGTTTTTTTCATATGAACAGAATAAACCATTTTTTGAAACTTCATAAATCGGTACAGCTGTGTCATAAAAGGTTCATCAATAGGTCAATCGTTGCGTCTCAAGGACGCGAACAAATACTCTACGTGTAACATTGTATTTTGAATATCAAAAAAAAATTTCTCATATAAACAGAACAAACCTCTTTTTTAATTGATAAATAGGTACTCGTGGGTCGTAAAAGGTTTATCAATAGGTCAATC
>UWNZ010065440.1:0-23291 GCA_900474215.1 Andricus inflator
TTAAAAATTCTCAAAAGATTTCAAAGGGTTTGAAATATTTTAGGGAATTTTAAAAGATTCGAAAGCATTTTTAATTGATATCAATAATTTGAAGAGATTTTAAAATGTTTGAAATATTTTAGGATATTTTAGGATATTTTAAAAGATTCCAAGTAATTTTCGAGAGATTAATTTCAAGGGAATTCCAAGGATTTTAATTATTTAAAGAGATTAAAACAAATTTCCATGCGGTTATAAAGATTTTTCTAGAATTTCCGAGATATGAAAGAATTTTATAGGACCTATAAGGTTTTAAGATATTTTAAAAAATTTCATGGGATTTTATCAGATTTCTGAGAATTTCAATTATTTGTATAAATATTTAAAACTCTCATTGTATTTTAATAAATTTTCTTGGATTTCAGGAAATATCATAAGATCTTTTAGAATTTTACGGGATTTTATTATCGGTATTGTAATAGATTAAAAAAATGTATTCAAAGAATTTATTCATTTATCCTGAATTCTTTTAAATTATTTGGAATTCTCTTGAATTTTCTAAAATTTATTTGAATTTTCCTAAATTCACTCAATTCTACTCAGTTCAGTGGAACTTTGAAAACTTTTTCAATTTTCTATTTAATTCATCCTGAAGTCTTCTAAACTTACTTCGAATTAGACATTTCATCAAATTACTTTGAGTTCCCTCGAAATTTTCTGAACTCATTTCAAATTTAATGAATTCAATGATTTTTTTCATATGTTTTAATTATTTTCAATTCACTTGAATTTTTTCCAATTCATTTGAATTTAAGTTGAATTATTTTGAGTTCTTATGAATTTATCCTTAAATTCTCCAAATTCACCTGGAATTCTTATAAATTTTATCTCATTCTTTTAAATCCAAAAGAGCATTAGTGAATTAGACTGGTAGCCCTAATAAAATAAATAATAAATTTACCAATTTAAATATAAAACTGTTTAATTCCATTTACAAAAGATTCTATATTAAAAATGTTACAAGATTAGAGTTTTGGTCTTTAATTGTTAATGGTCAGTGAAAACGAAAAATTAGTCAGGGAAAAATTAGAGGAAAGTCAGGGGATTTTAAAAACGAAGTTTTGCGGCCGCCCTTAGGGATATGTAAACCACTTTTTTCATCCGGCTTTGGTCCTTATGAAGTCATAACGAAATTGAAAAAAGTCATAACATTTTTGAATGATAAAAAGTTTTCACTGTTTAGTCTTGGAATTCTACGTCAAGGTTGTACAATTTTTAGCACTATTAGTTATCTTAATATCAGACTGAATGAAGTCTTAATTAAATATTTTTCTTTTGTAATACAATTTCTTTATCTTTTTTTAATTTTTTAATTTGATATATTGTCTAAGATCTTTCCTTTTTTCATCATAAACAGCTGACATTATTTAATTTTTTCGCGATTCAGGTACGAGCGTCATGAGTCGACAGCGACGACCTTCTCGAGCGAGTACCAGCAGGTCTCATCGAGGGAGTCCTCGTCGCCCCTTAAGCGTCCTTACAATAAAACTCAGGGTTTTGCAAATGGCGATTCATCGAAACCAGGGACCGAGGTCGACTCTTCGCGAGCGAACTGGTCCGGTGGTAGTAGCAGTATGCAATTTAGTGAGATTAGGAGTCTTAAAAAGGTTCACAGATTCGAGGAGGGTATCGGTGCTGATAACTTGATGGAAGTTAGGGGTATTGTCCACCCAGCCACAAAAGAATTAATCTCAGTAGGCGAAGCGATAAGTCTCAGAATTTTGGACGTTAGGAATGGTAGAATAGCTACTTCATCTGACGGAAAATCTAGCATCTCCATCGAGGAGGCTGCACGTGCCAATCTCATAGACGAGGAACTCGCGAAACGATTGTTAAGACCTTGTGGTATCACAGAAGATGGTCGTCGAATTTCACTTCTGGAGGCCATTCAGCGGGAAATTCTTGATGCCGAGAGAGGAGACGATCGAGTCAAGGTAACTTATCTCGCCACGGCGGGAATTAGCGTTGCCGATGCGATGAAGGAGGGTCTTCTGGACCCAGAAACCGGAAGATTTATAACAGCGAGTGGGGAAAAAATTGCCATTGAGGAAGCTTACTCCAGAGGTTACCTAGCGAGAATAAATACTACCGTGAATATTAAAAGAGGAGCGGTCGCGTTGTCAGATGCGATATCACAAGGATTGGTTGATGACAGAGCGGGTCGGGTCGTTGATAGAAACACGGGAGACAATTATCTGCTAGATGAGGCGATTGCTAAAGGAATCATAGATTCGGAAATCCGGGAGGTGGTCAATACACGAAGCGATACTAAAGTCACAGTTTCTGAAGCGATAGGACAGGGTCTTTTAAATCCGAAATCCGGCAAATACTTGGACGACAAGTCAATGGAAAAACTTTCACTAAAAGAGGCGAGAAGAAGGCAGCTCATTATCAAACCCCTAACGCTTAAAGATTGTACTGATCTAGAGATCATTGATGAAAATGGAAAAATCGCTAGTCCAGCTCATCAAACAAAATTGGGCATTCTGGAAGCGATTTCGAGAGGTGTTTTAGATTCGGATCGTATAAAGTCAGTTTCGGATACAAGAAGTGGTGAGTTCCTTACACTTGCTGATGCTTTAGCTTGCGGGATTATACAACCGGAAGGTAAATACAGAGACGCTTCTACGGGAAGGGTGCTGACGATTCCTGAGGCTGTGGATAAAGGTTTGATAACCTCGGTTTCACAGAAGTCTATATTTGATATTGACGGGTTTAAGGACCCTGTTTCTGGGGAGTTGATCAGTTTGAATGCGGCTTTACTAAAGGGGCTTGTTAGTCCAAAAGCTGGGGGATCTTTTGTTGTTGATTTGAAAACTGGGAAAACTTTGTCGTTGAATGAAGCAACAGAAGAAGGTCATGCTAGACCTGAGGTGATGGAAATGTTAAATAGAGGAATAGGGGTTACGGAGAGGGGAAAGGAAGTGAGTGTGATAGAAGCAGTTTTACTTGGACTACTTGATCCTAAAACGGGACAACTACTTGATCCTCGAACTGGGAAAACAGTGCCTTTAGAAGAAGCGATTAGGCGAGGTCTGATAACACCAGACGGTGCTGCTTTACTCGCTAGCTTGTTAAATATTACGGTAACTACACAAACGATGACGAAGACAATAAAGAAGTACGTCACTATTACAGAATCCGGTGAAACCATCACAAGGGATTATAAAATATCCTTCGCGGAAGCAATTTCTAAAAATCTCATAGACGAAAAAACTGGAGAGTTTTATGATCCGGATAGTGGGAGAGTTATGAGTATTCAAGATGCAGTTAGGGAAAGTTTGGTAGGAGAGCTTTCTGAAAGTCATGTTGAGAAGTATTCGCTTAAGAGAATGAAGGAACCGAAGCAGATGTTGTTTGAAACGACTGTAGTTCGGAATATTGGCGGAGTTGATAAAACAAGAGATGTTTCTCCTCCAAAAGCGATAGGGACGACTACTACTATCATCAGTCGGGAAATTGTTTCACCCTCAAGAGATGATTCAGTCACTTCTCCTTTATCTGTCATTTCTGAAGCTTCGGCATCCATTTCCCCATCTGATTCCATGGGGCAGAGATACAAAACTAGTACTGTTTTGGAATTCAGAGAGTCTAGAGAAAGTTCAGTATCTACTAGGGAAAGTTCTGTATCGCCGACAAAATCTGGTTCCGTTTCTCCAACAAGGGTAATAATTTCTAGCACCCCTTCGAAGTCAAGTTTATCTCCTTTAGATGAAGATTACAGATCAAGTCCTGATGAAAGTCGTCCAGTGCCAATGGAATTTGAATACACTGATCCCTCAGTTAATAATGATAAGTGGGAATCTGCGAAATTTATAGAACACGAATCTACAGATAAGAGTGCTTTTGAAATACCAGCAGATGGATGGATGCTTAAGGAAGTTATCGAAAGAAAGCTGTTTGACCCTGAAAATGGAATGTGTATGATTCCTGGTACCGATAGGTTGGTATCCTTTGAAGAATGTGTGAAACTAAGAATAATCAATCCCAACTCAGCCATTGTTGTCGATCCGAATAATGGAAGAAAAGTTTCTCTCCTGAGAAGTCTCGATAAAGGAATTTTAGATTCAACAGGTCACTATACATATCCTCAAAAAATAACGATGAAAGAAGCAGTATCAGAAGGATGCGTGATTCTTGAAGAAAGAATTCTCGAAGTTGAGTCTTCATCTCCTAGGTTGCTTCAGATTACAAAAGTTCGTGGTGAACCGGACAAAGTCGAAATTTCAAGGATTAACGATCCTACAAAACATGCAGAAGTCAAGACTTCAGAGAATCAAAATATTTTAGATCCAGTGCAAGTCAAGCAGGGAGTAATTTACGATCCAGCAACTGCCTTGGTAATTTTCACAGAGTCTGGAAAATCTGCTGATCTTTTAACTGCTATCAACGAAGGTGCTTTACAACCTGATGTTGTGGTAGTTAAAGATCCACGAACTGGCAGAGAAATTGGAGTAAAAGATGCAATTAGGGAAGGTATATTAGATTCTGATAAAGGCAGCTATAAAGATAAAAATGGAAAAGGTATTTCCTTGGCTGACGCGACAAAATTAGGCCTCGTGGCTGTTTTAGGAGCTCCTCTTGTAGCGGCAGCTGCAGCCGTCGAAGCTGTTAGAAAAGCAATGATTGAAGATCCACGAACTGGTGAGAAAATTCTTCGTGAAGTTGCAATTGAACGAGGGCTCGTTAAGCCTGATAAGGTGGTCAAATCTACTTCCATAATAGTGAGAGATCCTGAAACCGGAAAAGAAATCCCTGCTACCGAAGCTTTCGAGAAAGGTATCATTACCCCAGAAGAGCTTCAACAAGCAATAAGTCTTCCAGATTCAAAAGAAAGTATCAAGGTTCCTGAAAAGAGTCACATATTCCTTGATGAAGTTGACGAAACAGGCCCTTCCTTAGGAGAAAAGACGAGATCTCGTGTAACAACTGAACCGAAATACAAGGTTACAATTGGAAGAGCGAGATCTCTATCTCGAAGTCCTGAAAGGGAAGCGAAACCTATCGTTCTTCAGAGGATGAGAAAGAGAATAGTCAGACCCAAGGAGGCTTTAGAGACAGGTTTAATGGACAGAGAAACTGCCAAAGTTCTCGAGACAAAACTTTCCGGCGATGATGGGGAGCCTCTGACTTTATCAGAAGCTATCAAGGAAAACAAAATAGATGCAGATAGTGGAAAGATTGTAGATCCACAAAGAGGCGAACCTTTGACGATAAAAGAAGCCTTGCAACGTGGAATTTTAGATCCAGAAAGTGCAGATATGTTGGTTCCTGTAGCTAAGAGTATTTCTATTCCTGATTTGTACAAACAAGGCCTGATAGATCCACAAGAAGGTAAAATCATTCATCCAGAAACTGGAGTCGCACTTAATTTAAATGACGCGATAGTTTGCGAAATTTTGGATCCCTGTTCTAAGCTTGCGGATCCTAGTGGAAAGCAAGTAACAATCGAAAGTGCCATTTTTAACAATATAATTGACCCAGATAGTTCTATAGTCCAAACTCAAAACGGTGAGATGACATTGGTTAAGGCAGTAGAAGCCGATGTCTTTGATTCAGAAGACACTAGGAATCTAACAGAAATTCCTCCGGCAGGTATGACATTCCCTGTAGCCTTGAAACGAGGTCTTGTGGATGCCAAGAGAAAAAACATCACTCATCCAATAACTGGCGAGAATTTGTCTCTTGAGGAAGCGATACAGACAGATTTTATAATGGCCTTACCCTATCCAGCAGCACCTGATAACATAGAAGTAACAAAAGCTCTTGACTCTGGTCTAATAGACCAAAAGAAAGGCGTATTATATCATCCGAAAACCGGCGAACAAATTCCTGTTAGTGAAGCCGTAGAATCGGGTCTACTTGTTATTAAAGCCCAACCTGAAAATATGGGAACTATAAAAGCTGTTACAGAAACTATAACTTCTTATCATACAATTACAACTAAGACTGTTGAACTCGCACCTGGTTTTGTGCTTGTGAGTCCTACTGAAGTTCAAGATGTCAATACGGGTAAAACAATACCAATGGAAGAGGCAAAGAAAAAAGGTATTGTTAGAGATGAATCAGAAACTAAAGAAGAATTTACAACAAAGGATATCACGATGACATTTAGTGATGCTGTTGAGCAAGGATTAGTAGACATGGAGGCTGGAACTTATACGGATCCAAATTCGGGAGCAGTGATGCCAATCGCCGAGGCTGTTAAGGTGGGAATTCTTGATACTTCCTTGCCTGTTAGTGATCTTGATACTAGTAATAGAACAAATAGTTCATTTACTGTTTTGGAAGCATTCGAGCAAATTTATGATGAGAAGACTGAGAAATTCCAGGATCCTGCTAGTCAGAAGTCTTACAACCTTACGGAAGCGATAGATGCTGGTCTTATTGAACCGGACTCGGTTGTTTATGATGTAAAGTCTGCAGAATCTGTCACTACTAAAGAAGCAGTGAAGAAGGGCTTGCTTGACCCAAAAACAGGGAAATTGAAGGATAGAAATGGAGGGTCTATGTCAGTTGCTGATGCTGCTAAGTTAGGTTTATTAGCTGTTGTTGCCGCTCCGATTTTAGCTGGTAAAGCTGTGATTGATGCCGTGAAGAGTAAAAAAGGTTCTGGAGAAATTAAAACTAGTCCTCCAGTTCCTCTAAGAGTTTCTAAAGTACAATTTTCTACACCAGAAGTTTCCAAAGTAGAAGTTTCTAAGCCAGAAGTTTCCAAGCCAGAAGCTTCTAAACCAGAAGCTGCTAAGAGACAATTACCTACAAAAGAAATTTACAAAAAGGATCTACCTATCAAAGATGTTCCTATAAAAGAATCCAGTCCTCTACAAACGAAAGAAAACGGAAAAACTGATGAGACTGGTATGCAGATTGAGGAAACTGATCAAGTTCAAGAACAAATAGAATCAACGATAGTCACCACAGTTCAGGAAGCCATCGAAAATGAAAGAATTGATCCCAGAATTTGTACGGTTATCATTCAGGGAAGGGAATTGCCGTACACAGTTCATGAAGCTCTTCAAGAAGGTCAAATCGGTTTCACGGAAACGATTGAGATTCTTTCGAAGACGCAAGTAAGCATATTAGACGACAGGCCGAGATTCAAAATTCCCATAAGTCAAGATCTAACACCAGAGTACCTTGCAGAGTTAGGTGCATTTGATTTAGAAGCAGATAGATTCACAGACCCAGGAACAGGGAATTTAGTATCTTTTAATGAATTCGTACTCGGGTTGGAAATCTTTGATCCTGATAGTGTAATAGTAAAAGATATCACGAGCAAAGCTCAAAAACATGTGACGCTTAGAGAAGCGATCGAAAGACCGTTGTTAGATCGGAACGTAGGCTATATGGTAGATCCAAAAAGTGGGAAGAAGATTCCATTTTTTGAGGCTATTCGACTTGGTTGGATAGTAGAAAATCAACCAGAACTGAGGGAAGAACAGCAGGCATTGTCTTTGGATGATGCTGTTGAATTTGGCGCATGTGACCCTGCGACTGGTGAAGTTCTAGATCCTACTTCTGGCATATCAGTATCTTTAGCTTCTGCTATCAAGAACGATCTTGTTGATCCAGATTCCGTCAGTATAAGAAATCCCGCAACTGATGAAATTTTGCCCTTGTCCGAAGCAATTGAATCTGGCATTATTGACCTCACTAAGGAAGTCATTGCGAATACTGAAACTAAAGTACAAACAGATCTAAAGATGGCGTTTTTGCAAGGTCTTGTGGTTCCTAGACTTCGAAAACCTATTTCTCTCGAAGCAGTTATAAACAAAAATCTCTATGAACCTGAGAGTGGTAAAATTCAGGATACTTTTACGAATCAGTATATAGATATTGAGGAAGGAGTTCGAAGAGGAATTGTAGACGCATTTATCACCGAGTGTCAAGACACAAAGGCAGGATCATTTTTATCTTTAGATGATGCTCTATCAGTCAAGTTATTAAATCCAGTCACTGGTCGCCTCCGAGATACAAAAGCTGGTGAGTTACTTCCTCTCGATAAAGCATTAAACAAAGGTTTGATCATCACAACACCATTTATTCCTTCCTTAATTGACGTTATTGTCCAAGAGTATTATTCACCGAAGACAGGACTTATTTTGAATCCAGTAACTGGAGATGAAATGACAGTGGATCAAGCTTTATCCTCAGGATTCGTAGACGGAAGGATGATAAAAATAAAAGACGAGAGGCAAGAGAAAGCTTTGACTATTCAAGAAGCAGAGGAATTGAGTTTGTTGGATCTGGATAAAGGAATGCTAACCTATCCTCATCCGATGATGTTGGATCTAGCTTTCGAAAAGGGATATGTTTTAAGTACGGTAAAGCCCTGGACTTTGCAAGAAGCTCTAGCACATCAAAGTTATGATCCAAAGACTGGAATCTTTACGATCGATGGTGAGAACTTCACTTTAGAAGAAGCAATTGCAAAAGGTCTGATCAGTCAAGAAGGTTCTTCTATTAAAGACCCAAGGACGAGTGATATCATATCCTTAGGAGATGCAATCAAACATGGGTTCATTGATCCTAAAAGTGGAACTGCTGTGGATCCAACTTCTGGTATTCCTTTGACCTTGACAGATGCTGTAGATCGAGGACTTGTTGTCCCAGCTAATCGCAAAATATCTTTACCAGAAGCAGTTTTTAAAGGATTCTACGATCCCAAGACTGGGCAGTTCACCAGTCCAGAAACCCAAGAAAAACTCCCAACGGATAGGGCGATTCAGAAGGGAGTTATTGATCCAGCGTCTGCTATTGTAAGAGATGTCGATGGTGATGTAATCACCTTCCAAAAAGCGATCAAAGATATGATCGTAGATCCCAAGGCTGGAACGATAACAAACAGCAGAGGACATCCTATCGATTTCCACGAGGCTTTTGAACAAGGTATTCTTCTTGAAACAAGAAGACCAATGAGTTTCAGCGAAGTGATATCTAAGGGTATTTTAGATGAAAGAAGAGGAACTTTCCTTGATCCACAAACCGGTAACCATTTGACATTGATCCAAACTATTCAAAACAATCTTATTGACGCAGATTCTGTCATTGTTAAAGATACTAGGTCTGATTTATGGAAGAAAATCACCCTTGTCGAAGCTATTGAATCGGGTTACATTGATGGTAAGACCGGTCGTGTTAAAGACACATCACAAGACAGAGAAATTTCCTTGAGTGAAGCATACGATACGGGTATTATTATTGATAAGAAAGCAGCAGTTTCTGTCCAACGAGCTATTCATCAGGGTCTATATGAAGAAAAGACTGGGAAGATCATAGATCCGAGTACAGGTAGGGGGGTAACTTTGCACGAAGCAATGAGAAAATGTATTATAAATCCGGTTCTAGCTTGTTACTGGGATAAACGATCAGAGCGAGTTTTGTCTCTTGCTGAAACTTGCAGAGCTGGGGTGATTGATCGAAGAACTGGAACATTTAAAGAACCTGGTGCAAACCGAACAATTTCTCTCACAACTGCCTTGCAACTTGGATTGATCATTGATATTGAAAGTGCTGGTTTTAGTTTATACGAGGCGCTTTTAATGAATATGTATGACACCTCAAGTAGAAAGTTCATCCATCCCTCGACTAACAAAAAACTACTGCTCTCCGAAGCTTGTCAAGAAGAACTTATCAATCCACTTACATCTGTTGTCAAAAATTCAAAAACTAATCGATACATTCCATTGTCTGAAGCGATATCAACAGGTCTAATAGACAACATCCGCGGGACGTATAATATTCCGGACTCGTCGGTAGTTATGAATCTGCAAGAAGCGAGAAAGAAGGGCTTGATTGTTCCTTTCGTGAAACCTATTTCGATAGAAGAGGCTGTGAAGTGCAATCTGTACCAACCTGATAGTGGAAAGTTTGTAGATCCGGTATCAAATGAATTGTACGATTTAACCCAAGCTATTGAAAAAGGTTTGATTGATCCGGAAACAACGGCTTTGAAGGATGCGACAACCGGACAGATCAAGTCACTGTTGGTAGGAATGGAAGACGGAACTATTGAAGTTTCGAGAGGTAGAGTTCTTGATCCTAAAACTAAGAGAACTTATAATATCGGCATTGCTCTCGAACGTGGATTGTTAGTGACTCTTGACCATCCCTTGACTCAACAACAAGAGCGGCGAACATCCATAGAGTTACAAAAGGCTGCGATCAAGGACAAAACGATCAAAGAATGCACTTTAGAAGAAGCAATTAACTACGAACTTATCGATCCAAGAACATCCGTTGTTAAAGACCCGAGAACTGGAAGATTCATTAGCGTTAGTACAGCGATATCCGATGGCGTCATCGACCCCACGAGAAGGGGAACTTTCGAGCCCCAGGGAAAAATAACTCCCCAATCCGTCAAATTCGAAGACTTTAGCGTATTCCTTAGCAAGCCGCTTTCCTTCGAAACGGCAGTGGAAGAAAGACATCTAGCTTTAGAAACTGGAAGATTCACCGACCCCAAAACGAAAGAAGTTCTGACTTTGAAAGAAGCAGTCGCTCTTGGAATGATCGATCCCGATTCCGCTCTGATCAAAGATTCAGAGAAGAAGAAGTTAGTCAAACTTCCAGAAGCCTTTAGAAAGGGCATGATGGATGCTGATAAAGGCAGCGTCCTAGATACCGCTTCCTCTAAATTATACACCTTGTCTAAGGCAGTAGACTCTGGTCTTTTGACGACACAAAAACAAGGCGTCTCCTTCATCGAAGCTTTACAATATGGTCTTTACAATCCCACAACCGGTAGCTTCCATGATCCATTCGCCGTAACCTCTATCTTAGACCGCAAACGTTTAACTCTGGTGGAGGCGATAGACTCGGGCTTAGTAGATCCGTCCACTACAGTAATTAAAGATCCCTCTAGTGGTAGTATTTTGAGTTTATTAGAAGCTATCAATGAGAATAGGGTAGACGCTATTGGAGGAATGTTTATGGAAGGCACGGAAGAAAAAAGTATCGACTTTCTCAAGGCCCTGGAGCACGGCTATGTTCTTGCTGCTGAAGCTAGGGTAAGTTATCATTTTTTAACTTCTTTGTTGTCAACGCCCTATTTTTAAAAAGCTTGCTATCAGGTTTTGGACTTTTGCATTTACTCACTAAAGTCTTACATTAGGGTTTACCCCTTTCGCATAATATCAAATAATCAAGACCTGACTGCCCATGCCACTTTGGTAACCTACTTTATTGGAGCTTGGTGGCACGGTCCTGCATGGACCTTCAATTTAATATTAATCATTTTTTAAGCTTATTTAAGCAGCGAGTACTTAGTCATTTCCATAATTTTGTAAAGGAATTGCATGTCAAAATAGAGGCGAAAATTTGGAATATAAAATTTCTGCCGTTGGTTCACAGATTATGATATTGTTCTGGCGCGCAATTCAAATTAATTATTTTTTTCAATTTCCAATAAAATGGAATAGTTCCTAACATTGTGGAAATGACTATTAAAATACCGTTTTTAATCTGATTTTATCGAATCTATTAATTTATTATGAGAATAATTTGAAGTGTAATTTGACTATTTGCACAAGCATCCACATGGAATGGTCATAAATAGAGCAGACCCCTTGCACAAAATAGAGTTTTTCTAGTTTTGATATCAGTTTAATTTTGAAGTTTTAATTATTAATTATCAATTATAAACACCGTCCCATTTTTATTAAATATGAATGCTCGCTTATGATGTTTTGTCTCGTTTTTACAGTGTTACCATGTCACACGACACTTACATCCCCGTGCTTATTATCATTTAACGTGGGGCTAAAAAAGATCAACTTCTACTGACACTAACTGCTCGTGTTGTGCTGTGCTGTGGCGTAGGTTGGCTGACATATCTACGGTCACAAAAACGCACCGCACACGTCATAACCAAATCCTTCAACATCGCTTCTGTTTGAATTCATTAATCCAAAATCGTTTTATCGCATCAGCAACGCTAATTCGGCCTTTTATTAATTGATAAGTTAATTCTAGCATAATTTATTTAAATACTTTATAATATTATTTCAATGGTATACTTTTTTTTACCATGCATTAGAATTTACAAGATTCCTTACTTAGGTTTCGTAGAGAGAAAAAACTGTTGTAATTTGATATTATGTTTGAATAACTATGTTGAGTTTGACTATAATTTGATTTCTTTTATTTTGATTGCATTTGAATATGATTTTGTTTCTATATATTTTATTTATTTTAAACAAGGCCAAATTAGTACTACATACTTATTAAGTTGCTTGGATCTAGGTAATAAATCCGAGAGTCAATTATCATGCACAATTTCTCTTTAGAAATTTTCGTAGCGTTATTTTGGAAATAAAAAATTGGATGCGTTTGATCACATCGTGTGCATGACTCAAGTAAAATTGATTCTCTTGGTTGGTTTTCAAATTGCTGGTAACTGCTTATTTATTATCATTGAAGATTCGTGCCTGTTTATCTGGGTGGGTGGAAAAAAATTGAGAATGATCTTTTCGAGCTTGAATTGATCCAAATTGGATTTCTCAGCTAGAGTATTTATTGTTTCTAAATTTGTTTTCGATCCTTCGTCATAAATCAACGATCGACTACATGACAAATCTTTAAAAACCACTTTGTTACTAAGTTGCTATTTTTCTTTATGCTTTACTACCTGACGACAATTTATTTTCAACAAAAAGTCCTTAGCGTTGTTAATGAAACATAATATTTACCGTATAATCCAATAACTCAGCTCGTTGTCGTAACTTATATATTTTTTACAACTGATATATGTTTTACTTCTGAGTTTCTTTATACTTTGTACTTTTAATCCAGTTTTTTAATACTTTCTTATATTTCTTATTAATTGTGTGTGTACACTTTTTTATGTTTTCAGGTATTTACGTTCTTATGATTTAAATAGTTCAACTTTATGAAAAAAAACTACTGCATTATACTTTACATTTCTTCATAAAAGTATACTATTCTCATCGTCGTCACACCTATCATTATTGTGCGTTTTAATTTATTTGCTTGAAAAGTTTGTGCCAAGAATACGAGGCTTCAAGCGATCTCTTTTCCATTGTGCTTTAGACTGCATATGAAAAACACATACATTAAATATGCAGTCCTTGCAGATAAATTAAAGCTACCGTTCATTATTGTATCTACTTTACGACACTGCGTACATTCTGTTTTTTTATTCGTGTGTTTGTGCTTGCATGTGTGAGGTATGCCGTAAGCTTTAAGTATTTTATGAATGACAATCTCGATGTTCTTTTTATTTATTTCTAATTTATCGCTTCCATTGGTAAGTTGGGGGAATTCTTTCTTTTCCATTAAGATGTTGTTTTCCCTGTGTTTTCCTGGCATGCAATCTTTAATCGCAATTTATTGTAGCAAGCGGTCGAGGAGAAGTACAAGTTGTGCGACGAACAACTCACAAAACTTCTGCAATGGATCTTCGAAGTGGAAGAAAAGTTGGCGAGCCAAGATGTCGTCAAGGAAGATATCGAAGAGCTCAGAAACCAGATCAATATAATGAAGGTAATTCTTTTCAAAAAGATAAGGCCTCATTGTTTGCATTCTTCTCTGGTAATGATATTCTCATTTGTTTTTTAAATTGTTATTTACAGCAAGTCAAAGAAGATTTGGACTCCCACACTCGTTCCGTATCATCCTGTTTGGATCAAGTTAGGCAAGTTGTCCTGACTGGAAGTGATGTCCTCTCCAGCGATGAAATATCCACTTTGGAAAAGAACGGACGTTCCCTTAAGACTCGATTCGACAGAGCTTTTGATCGCACTGATAGACTTCTTAGACGTCTCACTTCTGCAAGAGATGAGCTCACCAAATTTAAGTACGTCCAATTTTCATCAGAAAAAGCTGTCTCTTATTTTTAATTATCTGAGTTTCTCTAATAAATTTCACTACCTTTTTTTCAGGAATGAAGTTTCATCATTCTCAATCTGGCTCGACAAAGCCCGTCGCATTCTCGAAGACAAGGAACGTTCCCTCTCGGATCTGAACAAACTGACCAGCAGCACAGATACTACTCGCGATTTCATCAGCGATGTGATTGCTCATCAAGCAGACCTTCGATTTATCACCATGGCAGCTCAGAAGTTTGTTGATGAGAGCAAAGAGTATCTCCAGATTCTGAATGACTTTAGAACCAGTCTTCCTCAGCGTCTACCACACAAGGAACCGATTTCCAGTCAGGATTCTCCAGTGCGCAGTGAAGTTTCAATCGTCACAGCTCAATACAAGGACCTGCTTGCAAGAGCTAATACTCTCTCTGATAGATTATCAGGCGTTGGAGGCAGACAGCGAGATTACACCGATTCGCTTGAGAAGGCAAAAGCCTGGCTGAGAGATGTGGAACCTAAAGTGCACAGAATTATTGCTGAACCGATATCCGGAGAACCTAAACAAGTTGAAGATCAACTGAGCAAGGCCAAGGCTTTGAACAACGAATTCTTGGCTAATGAACGTTTGGTTGAGAATGCTAAATCCAGCGTTGAAGCACTTTTGAGATCCCTGGAGGGACAACTGACTCCTACTGAAGCGAGACAATTAGAAGAACCCGTGAAGAATTTGGAAGACAAGTACAGACAGTTGAGCAACTCTTTGGCTGACAAGTGCCAGGAATTGGAAACTGCCTTGGTCAAGAGTCAAGGAGTTCAAGACGCTTTGGATGGATTAGTAATCTGGCTGAACAATGCCGAGAGTCAATTCAAGAATCTCCAACGACCAGCGAGTCTCCAGAAAGAGCGTCTCGAAGAGCAACAAAGTGAACAGCGAGTTCTTCAAGCTGATTTGGACAGTCATCGCGCAAGCGTAGAAGCGATTACAAGCAGCGCTCAAGACCTTCTTCTAAATTCAAGCAATCCCCGAATTGCTAAACGCACCGAAGCTAAACTTAAAGACGTACAGAGTCGATTTGAGAAGCTGATGGAGAAATCTCTTCGTAGAGGCGAATTCCTTGACGAAGTCGCTCAAGCTTTGCATGGCTTCCTAACCGAAAGTAGCAAATTCGACGCATGGTATTCTCACATGATCGAGTTGCTTGAGTCCCGAGATCTCAGTAAACTGGATATTTCAGAGCATGAAAGTAAGATGGCGCAGTTGGTGGACAAGCGCGAAGATCAGCGTGGAAACTTTGAAGATCTCATCCGCAATGGAAAGAACTTGCTTGCAAAGAAGGAAATCACTGACGCAGCTGGAATCAGAGATAAGATCAAGGCTCTTGAATCTCAGTGGAAGGAGTTGAGTAATCTTTTGGACGAGAAGCAGAGATTGAGTAAATCAAGAGCTGAGAGACTTTCCGCTTATGAAAAATTGAGGGATCAGGTGATTGATTGGCTCAATCGTACTGAGAACAGAGTACAGAGACTCCATCCTGTTGCCGTTGATCTAGATATTTTGAAGAAGCAGATCGAGGATCTGAAACCGATTCAGAAAGAGTACAGGGATTATGGAAATACTGTGGACAAAGTCAACGATCTTGGAATTGCTTACGATAGTCTGTTGAAAGAAAGAGGAGAGAGTCCAACAAGACGTCGTGGAAGTTCTAGTCCCACGAAACGACCGAGTATTACTAGCCCACGTATGTTTTTAGACTTTTTGTTGCTAACGTTTTAACAATGATCATTTTTATTTCCCCACCGTTAAGGTCATGAAGTTCATTCACTTCTAGCACTCATATACTTACAGACCCGCTTTCACTTCACTTTCAGCACTCCACAGCCTTAGTTACTTTATTTACATTTTTTTTATAGTACGCCGAATGTCACAAGATGGTCGTTCTCCTTCCCCTACTAAGTCATATGCAGTTCAAAGTCCGGTCTCTCCAGGTGGTAGCAGCGGATTTAGCAGCCGACGATCCAGTCAGGACGGATTCCATTTGGAAGAGTCATCCCTGGTGCAACAGCAGCTTTCAGAAATTAACAATCGGTATGGTTTGCTGGGTGTGAGGTTGACCGACAGGCAGACGGAGCTGGACAACATCCGGGAAGAACTGCGCAAGCATCTTGATAATCTGAAGACGCTTTCGCAATTCCTGGACAAGGTAAGTTAGGGTGATAAGAAAAAAATCAGGGAAACTGTTTACATCCAGAACTGGAAATCTATTCTTAGCACAAAAAATTTGTTTTCAGGTTCAACGTCAACTTCCAAAAGATACAATTCCATCCACCAAGGATGAAGCAGATAAAATGGTCAAGCAGATCAAGATTATCGTCGAGGAGATGTACGAAAAGCAGTCCTTATTGGACAGTACCAAAACTCAAGTTCGCGATCTCGTCCGAAGAAAGAAGGGAGCCGATGGTGCCGATAGACTCAATGACGAACTTGAAGATGTCGCAAGCCGCTGGAAGTCAATTTCCGACAGATGCAAGGACAGAATCAAGTTCTTGGAAGACATGAAGGAGTTCCACGACACCCACGAAGCTCTTCACTCATGGCTGGGTGCCAAAGAAAAAATGTTAGGTGCCCTCGGACCAATTTCATCCGATCCGAGGATGGTCGCTAGTCAAGTTCAGCAAGTACAAGTTCTGCGAGAAGAATTCAGAACTCAGCAGCCACAGCTTGACCACTTGGTGCAAGTTGGAGAAAGCATCCTCTCCAGAATTTCTGCCGACTCATCCGACGGCCAAAAGATCAGCAACAAATTACAAAACATTTTGGAACGCTGGGCTGATCAGCTCGGAAGATTGGATGAACGAGCACAAAGTTTGGGAGATGCTGTCGACACTAGTCGTGAATTTGATGCTAGTCTTAATCGTTTACGAGACGCCTTGCAAGGAATCTCTGATAACTTGGATGATCTTCCACTCGACAAAGATCCCGAGGAACAATTGCGCAAGATTGAAAACCTCGAACGACAGCTCGAAGGTCAGAGACCTCTGCTTGCTGATGCCGAAGCAGCTGGAGCTCAGTTGTGTGAAGTCCTCAGTGACCCTGCATCCAAATCCGAAATTCAAGGAAAACTCGCTTCCGTTGAAAAGCTTTACAATAATCTACAGAAGAAAATGGACCACAGGAAGGCGGAGATCGAAGGAAACCTACGAGATGGAAGACAATTCGAAGCTTCTTGCAGCAAAACTCTTGGTTGGCTTGCGGATGAGCTTGGAAATATGTCAGAGAAGTTGTTGGTTTCTGCTGATCGTGAGATTCTCCAGCAACAACTTGACCATCACGAACCAGTGTACCGAAACGTTATGGGCAAGGAACACGAAGTTATCATGCTTTTGAATAAAGGGCGCGATATTCTTGCCAGGTCTCAGAAAACCGAGAACCGATCTCTTCAACGCGATTTGGATAAGATGCAGTCACAGTGGGATCGTTTGAAGAAAGACACTGTGGAGAGACACACGAGATTACAAACTTGCCATGAACACTGCAAGAAGTACTACAGAGCGCAGGATATTTTCCTTCCATGGCTTCGTCAAGCGGAGGATAAACTCGAGAGCTTGAAGCCTGCATCTTTCAAGCGCAAGGATATCGAGAAGCAGTTGAAGGAGTTGTCCTCTTTCAGAAACGAGGTTTGGAAACGCTCTGGAGAGTTCGAGAACAACAAGACTCTTGGAGAAACCTTTGTCGGAGCTTGTGATATTGATAAGGATGTCGTTAAGAATGAACTCAGTGCCATGAAGACTAGATGGGATAAGTTGAACAATGATCTTTTGGAAAGAACCCAGTCGTTGGAGGATACTGCTAGACATTTGTCTGACTTCAATGAAAATCTCAGGGACTTGCAGCATAGTTTGCAGAGATGCGAAGACAAGCTTGCGTCTCATGATGCTCTTGGAGGGGCAGCGAAGGATCCAAAACTTCTTGATAGAATAAAGGTGAGCATGTTTTTTAAGTTGGATACATATTGGATCTTTAATTATGTGAACCGTGATGTACGAAGGCTTTGCGCAGCTCTCGAAATCTGAGGTTTTCTTATTGTATTAAAAAACTTATGAAACTATCGTTTTATGTCTTTTATTTCTGTTACAGAATTTGAGAGAAGAAACTGTAAGCTTGAAGAAGCCTCTGCAAGCTGTGCGACTACAAGCCAACGACTTGACGAAAGAAGCAGGCGAGCAAGGAATTGACGCAACCCACTTGCAAGATGAAGTTGACAATATTTCTGACCGCATTGATGATCTCCAAGCAAAACTGGATGACAGATGCAATGAACTTCAGAGCGCAGCAACTGCTGTTGCTCAATTCACAGATCACCTGAAGGGCATCAATCAAGACCTAGCTAGTTTAGAAAAGGAATTAGACTCTATGAAGGCTCCTGGACGAGATATCAAGACCGTAAGAGGCCAGGTAGAAGAGATCAATAAAGTAATCCAAAAGATCAACAGACTCTCTGACGATATCAGCGGCCTTGTCAACTCTGGTGAAAATCTAGTTGACTCTGGATTCGCCGCTGATGCAGTGGCTACCAGAGATCAAGTCGAAGGTCTCAAGAGACAACTTGGCAAACTTGATGATCGGGCAAGAAACAGAGAAGAGGAACTGAACGACACCTTAAATAAACTACAACAGTTCTATCATGCTCACGCCGACGTTATGGATGACATCAATGACGCACAAGATCAAGTCAGGAGGTTCAAGCCCGTAGGTTCAGAAGTCGATTCCATCCGTGTACAACAAGACGACTTCAGAGCTCTCAAGTTACACAAAATCGAGCCAATTGCTCGCGCAGTGGACGAATGCAATCTCCTTGGCCAGACACTTGTTCAAACCGCAGGTCGGGATGTTAGCACTAGCAACATTGAGAAGGATCTGGACAAGATGAATGAACGCTGGAACGATCTAAAGGACAAGCTGAATGAAAGGGATAGGAAACTGGATGTAGGTCTTCTCCAGTCGGGCAAATTCCAAGAAGCTCTTGACGGGTTGGAGAAGTGGCTCACCGACACAGAAGAAATGGTAGCTAACCAAAAGCCACCTTCATCAGATTACAAGGTCGTGAAAGCTCAACTCCAAGAGCAGAAGTTCTTGAAGAAGATGTTGATGGATCGTCAGAACTCTATGTCTTCCTTGTACAACATGGGACAAGAGGTAGCAACAGACGCAGACCCGAAGGAGCGTAAGATCATCGAAAAACAACTGACGAACTTGGTGGGAAGATTTGATAAATTGACGGAAGGAGCCGCTGATCGAATGGAAGCTCTTGAGCAGGCTATGGCAGTCGCGAAGGAGTTCCAGGATAAATTGGTGCCTCTCGCTATTTGGTTAGACAAGACCGAGAAGAAGATCAAGGACATGGAACTAGTTCCAACTGATGAGGAGAAGATTCAACAGCGAGTCGCGGAACACGATCTCTTGCACGATGACATTCTTTCCAAGAAACCAGGCTTCAGCGAACTTACTGAGATAGCTAGTCAACTCATGAGTCTCGTTGGTGATGATGAAGCTTCCGCTCTTGCGGATAAACTTCAAGATGTAGCAGATAGATACGCCACATTGGTTGATCGATCAGATGCCCTTGGAAATTTATTGCAGAGATCAAGACAAGGTTTGCGACATTTGGTGCTTACATATCAAGATCTGCAGGCCTGGATGGAAAGCATGGAGAGGAGGCTTTCCAAGTACCGTGTCTTGGCAGTTCATACCGAGAAGCTTCTGCAACAAATGGAAGATCTCGCTGATCTCACGGAAGAAGTATCTTCTCGTCAAACTGAGGTTGACAGCACTACGGATTCTGGTTTGGAACTGATGAAACACATCTCTAGTGACGAGGCTCTTCAGCTCAAAGACAAACTCGACTCATTGCAGCGCCGTTACAACGACTTGGTGACACGTGGATCCGATTTGTTGAAACACGCACAAGAAGCTTTGCCCTTGGTGCAACAATTCCATGACAACCACAACCGTCTCATGGACTGGATGCAAGGAGCAGAAGCCGCTTTGCAATCAGCTGAACCCCGCGAGGATGAAATTATAAGATTGGAGATGGAGATTTCCGAGTACAGACCCGTCCTTGACAAAATCAACGCCGTTGGACCTCAGCTTTGCCAAATTTCACCCGGGGAAGGTGCTGCCACGATTGAAGGTTTGGTGACAAGAGACAATAGAAGATTCGACGCCATCGCTGAGCAAATTCAAAGGAAGGCTGAGAGAATCCAGATCAGCAAGCAACGATCCACCGAAGTGATCGGAGACATCGATGAACTTCTTGATTGGTTCAGAGAGGTGGATAATCAGTTGAGAGAAGCAGAGCCTCCAAGCAGTGAGCCTGAAATCATCAGGGTTCAACTGAAGGAGCACAAGGCTCTAAACGACGATATCTCAAGTCAAAAGGGACGTGTCCGTGACGTGATTTCGACAGCTAAGAAAGTAATTCGTGAGAATGCTCAACACGAGGACACTTCCACGATTAGAGACAAGATGGAAGACTTGAGAGAAACGATGGAAATCGTCTCGGCTCTCTCAGCTGACAGATTGGGAGCTTTGGAACAAGCTCTGCCACTAGCGGAACATTTGCGAGATACTCATCTTGGTCTGATTAGTTGGTTGGAAGAAGCAGAACAGCAAGTGGCGATGTTGCCAATGCCAGCATTACGTCCAGATCAAATCGCAGTTCAACAGGACAAGAACGAATTGTTACTTCAGAGCATCAACGAACACAAGCCACTGGTAGAGAAACTGAATAAGACTGGAGAAGCTTTGATTAAATTATGCAATGACGAAGAAGGATCCAAGGTGCAGGATATTTTGGATAACGATAATGCTCGTTATGCAGCCTTGCGTGCAGAACTCCGAGCTCGTCAACAGGCTCTTGAGCAAGCTCTCCAAGAATCTTCTCTCTTCTCAGACAAATTGGAAGGAATGCTCCGCGCTTTGACTTCAACAGCCGATCAAGTTAATGGAGCTGAACCAATCAGCGCTCATCCTCCGAGACTACGTGATCAAATGGAAGAGAATGCTGCTCTCGCTGATGATCTGGCTCAAAGATCCGAGGCTTTCGCTGCAGTCAAGAAGGCTGCGGACGATGTTATCAGCAAAGCAGGAAACCGCGCTGATCCAGCCGTCAAGGACATCAAACGCAAGCTTGAGAAGCTCAACAAATTGTGGTCTGATGTTCAAAAATCTACAAATGACAGAGGTCTTACTTTAGATGATACTCTCGCTGTCGCTGAGAAGTTCTGGTCAGAGTTGAATGGAGTGATGGCTACTTTGCAAGAACTCCAAGATGCTTTGGCTGGTCAGGCTCCACCTGCTGCTCAACCTGCCGCTATTCAACAGCAACAAGTTGCCTTGCAGGAGATCAGACAAGAGATTGATCAGACGAAACCTGATGTTGAACAAGTCAGACAATCTGGTCATGAGTTGATGGGACTTTGTGGCGAGCCTGACAAACCTGAAGTGAGGAAACACATTGAGGATTTGGATCAAGCTTGGGACAATGTCACAGCACTTTATGCAAGACGAGAGGAGAACTTGATCGATGCTATGGAAAAGGCGATGGAATTCCACGAAACTTTGCATGATCTTTTGGAATTCTTGGGAGAAGCAGAGAAGAAGTTTGCGAAAATGGGACCTCTTGGTAGCGATATTGTTGAGGTGAAGAAACAAATCAGGCAGTTGGCGAACTTCAAGGCTGAAGTGGATCCTCACATGGTGAAAGTCGAAGCTCTTAATAGGTACGTAGACTTTTTTTACGGGATTTGGAGTATTTAGTGTCAGGTATTTTATTTGAAAGGTTCCGTGGTATTATTTGGAATCTGTTGTCTAATCAAAGAGTTAAAAGGCTTAGAAATTCCCAGAGTGTCTTGGCGTGCCCCTTATTTAAAATTCAGTTACACGTTGAAACCTTAAAAATTAAAAACTTGCGCTAGTTGGAGAGATAAACTAATCAACTTTTTTTCCCATGCTGGTTCCTGATCATAGGAGTCTGACAAGGCAAGTCAACCTCTCTGCGTTGTCGCTGTAGTTAGAGCATGGCTTAAAATTGTCTTAAATACAACTTTAGTTATTTTAATATGTCCTGGATCTTGACTAATTATATTACTCAGGGATGCTACAAAGTTTATTCAATATTAACAGGGCTGCCACAGTCACTTGCTTCTAGTCACTTTTTTTCCAGAGTCACATTTTATTCACTCTTATAAGGAAAAGTCACTATAGTCACTATAGTCACTTTTTTTAGGAAAAGGGGATTTTATTCCCCTCTTTTCCCCTTTTTTAAAAAGAATTCCTCTTTTTCCCCTATTTTCAAGAAACTTCTCCTTTTCTCCTTTGCTTGTTTTTTTTTCTTCATAAATACGAACTGAGTTAATGGAACTCAATAAGATATCTAACTATTTTTGGTTGAAATTTAATTCTTTTTGGTTGAAAAGTATACTATTCTATTTTTGTTGTAGAATTAATCTTTTTTGGGGTAAAAATTTTATTGTTTGGTTAGAAATTTTACTATTTTATTGAAAATTCAATTATTTTCTTGAAAAATCATGTCTTTTTGGTCGAAAATTCGACCATTTAATTAAAAATTCAACTATTTGGTTAAAAATTTAACTCTTTTGTTAAAAATCCGTTCCTTTTACGTGAAATTGCAACCATTTGGTTCTAAATGCGACTGTTTGGCTGAAATTTATTTTTTTTCGTTTAAAATTTAGCTATTTGGTTAATAATTTATCTTTCTTGGTTTGAAATTAACTTTTTTGTTGAAAATTTATCTTTTCGGGGTTAAAAGTCGAATTTGGTGGAAAAATCATCTTTTTTGGTTAAAAATCAAACTATTTGTTTGAAAACTCAACTGTCTTGGTTCAAAATGACCTTTTTTGTTGAAAATTCAACTGTTCGGGATTAAAAGTCAAAGGTTTTCGAAAACAGTTGAATTATCAACTTAAAAAATCAACCCTTTTGACGAAAATTTACCTCTTTTGGTGGAAATTTGATCTTTTTTGGTTGAAAATTGAATTCTTTAGTTGAAAATTCAGCTTCCTTGTCAAAAATGAACTTTTTTGTTGAAAATTTCTTATTTTTTGGTTAGAAATGTAAGTGGTTGATAATTAATAATCTGTTGTGGTTGTGAATTAAACTATTTTGTTGAAAATAAATTTTTTTTGCTAAAAATTTAATTTCCTTTTTTGGGTGAGAATTTATCTGCATTTTTTAAAGTAAAAACTTAACTATTTCATTGAAATTTCATATATTTTGTTGAAAATTCATCTTTTTTAATGAAAATTCAACTATTTGGTTGAAAATTCATATACTTGATTGAAAATTGATCTTATAAGTTGAAAATTTATCTCTTTGTTTGAAACTTGAACTATTTTTGAAAATTT